>JAJAGP010001627.1:0-173167 GCA_025084515.1 Ancistrus triradiatus | reverse complement strand
TTTTTTTCTTGTGCAGTCCTTTGAAATTTGTTTTGAACATGGCATGGTCTATGTGAGCACATCTTTCATAAGAGGAGTCAAGTTAAATTGTATCACTTTTTTCAGAATTGATTTGTTTAATATCATGTTGATTAATTAAAACATAAATATTGGTACAGTGATCCCAAAAGGCTAACAAACTTTGTTTGAATATTATATCCAATGATATCATGGAATGTACTGTAGTGTAGACATTCATTGTACTGATGAGCACTGCTGGATTAACAGTTTTTGTAGAGATTGTTAGATCTCTTATGACAACCACTACCCTAAACTGGATGCATATGGTAGTCACAGAGGGACCAGATCTTTCTGACAGCATACGAAAAAAAGAGCCAGAAGGTAGCACAGACATGAAGGCACTTATTAGCATTCTGCAGTTCCACATGTTTACTATAAATGTGTTTCTAGAAGCCTGCAAATCTGCCTGAAAAGCGTTTCTAAAAAAAATGGCTGATGAGGGATCTAGCCTAGACTATTATGGCTTGATTTGCATTTATGACATGATCAGACGGCCTACACTGTGAAATGACGACACTCAATATCCTTGCCCTTGATAGATCCCATTTACTGGTTGTGTTCCTGTGGATCTCCTTCATGCACATGAATGGCAGCAATAGATCATAATAAAGGAGTTCATTCAGGCTAGCATGGTTACCAAGGCCTGGTGTATTTAAGTTTTCAAATCCTCTTTCTCTCAAATGCTCCCAAGTGCTCCCAAATACACGGAATGTATTTCTACATTTACTGGGTAGGCTTGGCAATATTGTCTTGTAAACTTGATTTTTCTGTTTTATTTATTGGCTGAATATGTCTCATGCTGTGCGGCGGTGTTGCTTGAATTTGTCGACTGTTCATATCTGGCCTGCAAATGTAATTCCCCTCAGGAACAATAAACTTGAGTTGAATTGAATCAAATCAATCTGCCGCAATGACAGACTGAGCTATAAGCACCACCAGATTGAGGCTTTAAAGCACATTTTACGGAACATGTACAGGGTTTTAGCTAGTCATTAGAACCCACTGGGCTGCATTGTTATTTGGCACAGTCCCAGCTAGCCTCTTTGTCAGATGAAGTTGAGGCTCTTTAAGCCGCCTAGACAATTTTAGCAGGCACATGCTTAGTATAGTAAACCTGTCTGGTGATTCAGTGTAGTAGAGTTAATATGCCTTGGCACTTTGAATTTTTGTCATGAATAATCACTTACTATTTAAACATTGTCAACTGTAAAGTAGTTCATATGTAGAACTGTAAAACATATTTGATATCTATTATTTCGCCTTATCCAGAGCAGAACTGAAGGTGAACAGTGGTAGTGTGGCAGAACTTTTATTTGAACGATGATATATATATATATTTGTTTTACTGATCAACCCTCATCATCGTAAAATCACATTTTTCAATGTACATAAATATGTATGTATATGTACAATTTCAATTCATTTAATCAAATTTGAGAAACATTGTGTGGTTGACAATTGTTTCTGTGACGTGAATCACATGAAGTCTACTCTGCCGTTTGCTTTAGGTCAACAGAAAAACTGAGTATGATATTAACACATAAGCGAAGCAATAACAATTAGCAGCAAGGCATCAGCAGAGTGAGCAAGGTCAAGAACTACCAGCAAGATGAACTGCCAGCTGAGGAGAGAGCAGGGAAGGCGAAGCTGTCAGTAAGAATAAAGTGACTCCTACCAAACAGTCAGGTAAAAACTTGAGGGTTAGCAGGGTAGAATTGCTGGCAAGACCTTTGTCTCATTTCAGGAATGGTGAGAGTGAGAGCTGTGGATGGCTGCTTTTTGAGGTAAAGTGCATGGAGGGAAATCCGTTCTGCCATCACATTTGGCGAGAGATGAGTTTGGTGAGATAGGGGGGCTTAATTATGCTCAGTTGGTATTAAGGTGCTCAAGGTGTGCCAAGAAAATATCCCCCACACCATTACACCACCAGCACCAACCTGACCCACTGTGTTAGCCTAGTTGTTATGATGCTAGACTATGGACCTGAAGGTCTAGGGTTCAACTCCCATCTCTGCCACTGTCGAGTTCATCAGCAAAGCCCTTAACCCTCAATTGCTAGGACTGTACAATTGTATCTTTTATTTAATTTATGTCATTTAGCAGACACCTTTATCTAGAGCAACTTACAATTGATACAATCAATTGTATGCAATCGATGCAATTGTGAGTTAAGGGCCTTGCTCAAGGACCCAACACTGGCAGCTTGGCAGAGATAGGATTTGAACCTTTGACCTTCTACTCCATAGTCCAGTACCTTAACCACTAGCCCACCACAGTCCCAGTATCAGTTGTAAGATGCATAAGGGTGTTTGCTAAATGATATAAATGTAATGTTGTCACACTCTGGAGGGAAGCAGGAAACACACGCAAGGCCACTGGCTGGTAAGGTGGTTTATTCACAACAAACGACACTGACGCACAGGTGAGGCAAGGTAGGGACATCGTAAATCCACGCGGAGTGAGAACAGAGTGAGGGTTAAATAGTGAGGGAAATGACGAGGGAAATGAAGAACAGGTGTGCGTGATCACAGGTGCAGGGAGCGAGGGTGCCGGCCGGACGCCGACGAGCGAGGGTAGGCTGGCGAGCGGGGTCGCCGACGGGAGGCTGGCGATCGGAGTCGCGGAGGGTAGGCTGGAGAGTGGGGTCGCCGACGGGAGGCTGGCGATCAGAGTCAGTGAGGTCCGCGGCGGCGGGAGGCGGCAGCGGCTTAGAGAGACGCAGGGCGAGCCCGTTGAGCAAGCGGATAAGCGCGTCGAAGTCCACGGGCACGAACTCCGCGTCCTGAGGCACCTCCCCAAGCCGGGCACGGATGTTGGCGAGCCACCGTCCTTCGGTCGGTTCGCGGCCATAGCCAGTAGCTGCTGTCTCCATGTCGGTGGATTCAACTGTAACGGCGGGTGGCGGATGGGAAGCAGGAGACAAACGCAAGCCACTGGCAGGTAAGGTGGTTTATTCACAACAAACGACACTGACGCACAGGTGAGGCAAGGTAGGGACATCGTGAATCCACGCGGAGTGAGAACAGAGTGAGGGTTAAATAGTGAGGGAAATGACAAGGGAAATGAAGAACAGGTGCGCGTGATCACAGGTGCAGCGAGCCGGGCGGCCGGTGGGCGTGACAGATGTAAATGGTTCAAGACAGGATGGATCCATGGTTTTCATGTTGTTTACTCCAAAATCTGACCCTACCATCCAAATGTTGTAGTAGAAATCGAGACTTGACAGGCAACATTTTTCCAATCTCCTGTTCAATTTTGGTGAGCCTGCACAAATTCTAACCTCAGTTTTCTTTTCTTAGCTGACACGAGTGGCACCAGATGTGGTCTTCTGCTGCTGTAATCCATCTGCTTCAGGGTTCTATGTGTTGTGCATTCAGATGCTCTTCTGCATATCTCAGTTGTAACGAGTGGTTGTGGTACTTTTGCCTTTCTATCAGCTCAAACCAGTCTGGCCATTTTCCTCTCACCTCTGGCATCAACAAGACATTTTTACTCAGAGCACTAAAAAATATGGCTAAAAAATACCTGTGGTGGACCTGAAGTTGCATCTTTCTAGGGTTTAGTCTTATTTATACAACAATCCACTCCAGACACAGAGTCGACGAGTTGGAAAAATACATAAATGATATCTTATTTATCAAGATTTGTTCCATAAGTGTCAATAGTATAACAAGAAAAACACAACCGATATTGTAAGAAAGTCAGAGCTTCCCAAGTCTTTAACCATCGGACACTGACTCTTAAAAGGAGATATGCACCTGTTGTAGCATAATGCTGTAATTGGCTTATAAGCGTAAGTCTTAATACTAGGCTTACATTAAGCCACAGAGCAAGGTACAAGGTATCGTGTGTGCGTATGGTAAGTTAATTTGATAAAATTACAGAATAAAAACACAAAATGACATTCAAGGATTAGGCATTTTCATGACTAAACCTGAAGTGAAACAATATAGTATGTGTAAAAACTATGTAATGCAGTGTAATAAGTTTATAGTTCTGTGGTCTGTGCATGTGGGCTGCATGCACTCTCCACAGCAACAAATGATCGATTAGAAATGTTTTTATTTGCTTCAATTATGTACAATTGAACACATTTACATGCATACTCATAGTGCAATCATCTCATTTTCAACAGTAATATATACTCACTATGAGCCATTATAGATCTATTCATGGCTGATTAACTGCACAAAATGAACATACACTGGAGATACCCGAAAAAATACACCCACTTTCAGTTCTGTGATTTTGTTTCAAAAGGCATAACAAACCTTGATCTGTAAATCGAACATCATCCTCTCCTTATTCGCCATGTCTGATAGCTGATACAGTATGTGGTTATATGCCATGTATGGTTTCTGTATTTTTTTTTGTGTCTGTCTAAAGGTCATTGCTCCAGAAATAATAAGGCTTGTTCAAACAAAAGCTTGTAGACCTAAGGCAGTGGCATGTTATATTACCAAAGAAACAGGTTTCTCCTAGGTATGTTCTAGACTTTTTTTGCCCCTGATAGTAGAGGTTTTAGCATCAGCATTTAACAAGACCCCACAGAGCCACAACTGGACCTTTAGATGGATGGATGGATGGATGGATGGATGGATGGATGGATTCATGTATTTAATTATATCAAGAAACTTGCAAATTTGTTCTATGATCAAAAGTCTGACATTGAGTTGAAATTGGGCCGCCCATTCCTGGAAAGCCTGGAACCTACCATGAATGTTTGCAGTTTTTTAATAATCATTCACACTATAGACCCTTCCCAAATGCACTTTGCAGGTGTATCGATTGTGGGTGTCTTTCAAATCTAGAAACAGAAGATTCAGGCCATCAGACTTGTGAAAGTTTAAAACCAAATTAAATTGGAAGGTTTTAGCATAAGTTCACTTATGGAACCTTTATTTCATGATTTTGATTTTTGGAGTTATTTCTTCATAT
Organism: Ancistrus triradiatus; assembly: GCA_025084515.1. NCBI lineage: Eukaryota > Metazoa > Chordata > Actinopteri > Siluriformes > Loricariidae > Ancistrus > Ancistrus triradiatus. Next base: position 168,169 of record JAJAGP010001627.1, on the reverse strand, counting down.
ATACTCATTGACAAAACATGCACCCAGATAGAAATGTCAGATTGCTGCAAACCTCAGCATGCAGTTACATCTCAGGCAAATATGTAAATGATAATGGGTGTGGCCTGATTAGACACTGTGTCTTGCCACAAGAGGGCGTAACATTGCTTCAGCTGCTGTCCTATAATAAGGCTCTCAGAGTCTACTTTTGAGTAGTGTACAGTACGTCTTGATGAGAGATCATTGACTGCCTCTAGAAGACATTTTGCCCAGTTGACAGACTTTAAGAGGGAGCACATTACTAGACTGAGAGAAGCAGGATGGTCATTTTAAGAAACTGCATGTCATCTAGGCCGTTCTGACCTAACTATTAAGAGGTGTTGGGAGCAGTTGTTCCATGAGGACATTCACATATGTCAAACAGGCTCGACGTGGCCCAGACAGACCACCAGTAAAGAGGATAGTTTGATCTACTGACAAGCACAAGCAGCTCCGACAATTTATTTGTCCAGCATCCAGACACAGGTGGCATCTTCACTACACACTCGTGACTTTTCCCAAACCATTTCCAGGCACTTCGCAGAAGGAAATTTGTTGGATGGGGCCCATTAAGTGTCATGAAGAGAAACCTGGACTCCTACAGATTGGAACCATATCGTCTTTAGCAAAGAAACTAGGTACTGTTTGGGGATCCAATGACGGGGAGGGTTTGAGTATGGAGGCCTCGAGGTCAGCACTTCAATCCTACCTTTGATGTGATGCGACACACACTGCCCTAACTGCTGGTGTGATGATCGGGGGAGCCATTGCATACGACATTCAGTTGGTGACTGTCCTGCCATGAGGGACACGCAGTCCCACGGCTACATGTGTTGCCTCTCATGGCAGGGCTTAGAACTGCCATTTTTCAGCAGGATAATGCACGCTCACACAAAAAGGGTTTTCCCAGGATTCTCTCCACCAGAAAGGAATACTTCCATGACTTGTCCAGTCACCAGATTTATTGCCAGTCAAGCATTTATGGGACTAGCTGGGATGCTAGTTGTGAGTGTGCAGGATCTACAGGCCCAGCTACAATATGTGTGGGAAAATGCATAATAGAAGCATGTCTAGCAGCCAACGATCTCTCACCCAAATGTGCCCTCTTAGAGCCTTTTTATAGGGCAGTGGAGGATTTTACACTGTTTTGTGGCAAGACCTGATGTCTAATCAGAGCACACCTGTAACCATTTACATATCAACCTGCATAGAAATCTGTCATTTCTATCTTGGTGCTTTATTTTGTGTCAATGAGTGTATAAAATCACAAATATAAAAGATGGTGAACTCTTTTCATCAATGTATAGATCATTTGTAGGATAACTGAGCAAGGTCAGAAATAGTGGAATTTGAGAAAGATAAGTAGAGCAAACACCATGTAGAATCAACTTGATATTATTTAATTGTGACAAATTCTCTTTTCAGAAACACATTAATGTATGTGGCACACGTCAATCTCACATATTCTAAGAATATTTCAATTCACTTAAGATACACCCACCCACCAGTGTGCATGGAATTAGCAAATTAACAGCACTTCTGCAGTAATTTTATAGTACTATCAATGTTAACTGTCAGCAGATGAAAATAAACCATAAACCCCCAAATATTTCTTACTGCCAATCAGACACAGTACATATTTCCACCCTTTCTGAAATGCCTCTCTCTCACAAGCCGACCCCTAATAAGGCTTCTACTAAAAACGTTTTTGCCTGAAACAAAATGATTAAAACCCTGTCCTTAATGGATAGATTGGGCTAAAAAGTAAGCTTAGCTAATGAAGGCAACTAAACTTGCTAGCATGTTAATTTATGGTGCCACCATGCCACCAGTACATTTTTAATTATATCAAAAATCACTTCACTGTATAAAATTCAGTTTACAGTTGTACAGTTAGGGCCATATAAAGCAGTGCATGTAATTTAAAGGTAAGATGTACATTTTTCTTCTTGCCAACAGAAAATTGCCCAGAGCATGACACTCACTCCACAGACAAGTCTAATTCCCATGGTGCATCCTGGAGCTATCACGTCCCCAGTCAAATAATGCACATGTACCCAATCATCCACATGAAGTAAAAGACAATGCGACTCATCAGGCGAGTGGCCTTGGCCATTGTCCCTCAGACTGTATATGTGCCCTTTTGGCAGACCTGTATATAATGGTATTTTATATGGCCTTGGGATGGCTCACAGAGCAAAAGATGTGCGTTTTTAATGCATTCATGAAACCTGCAAACAGAGTCTCATCCACAACTGCACTATTTAAAAAAATGTGCTGCACTCTTCCAGCATTTTAAAACAGGCTGGATTAGGTTGTCTTGGCTTCCAAGCTTTCATCACTCATTCCTCCTCATACCTCCTGTTAATATTTAATCTCAACTGTGGTCCCTGATACACACATCACCAAAATGCTCCAAAGGTAATTACACATTTGCTTGTTAGAGCTCTTAAAAATTACACTTAAGCTTTTATCTTTTTTTTTTCAAAACTGAACCTAACAACACGGATATTTAACTGTTCAAACTGTGTATAAGTCAATGTCAGGAAACAGGATTGGCTCACTGTCTAGGGTTGATCCTGCCTTGCACCCTATTGTAACCGACTAGACATTGACTCTCCCGCAACCCTGTCCAGGATTAAGCGGATAAGAAAGTGAATGAATGAATGAAAGTGTCTGTGGAAAATGATTTTTCTACATTTAAGTTCTGTTACAAAAACTCTTGTAATTTAAAAAGCATTTTTAAATGCATGTCAAATTTTTTTCCCTCTAGAAAGATTTTGAATGTTTGTTTAATGTCGCTATCAGCATCAATGGCCATTTTAATGACAGACACAGGGTTACTTCAAAGCTAGTGATATATACACTCAGGTTGGGCCAGTTTAGAGCAATCAATCCACCTAATGCATGTCTTTGGACGTGGCCTGAGTGTGGACTGAGTACCTGGAGTAAACCCACAGAGACATGGGGAGGACTCCTCACAGAAAGGACTCAGGATGTTCTATCAGGGGATTGAACCAAGGACCTTCTTGCTGTGGGGTGACGGTGCTGCCCACCGAACCACCCCTCTAGAAAGTGGTTCTTTTTAAAAAAATGTTAGTTACATGCTCAAATAGTTAATGTTTTTGAATAAACATCAATATATATGCATGCATTCTAAAAATGCAAAGCCATTTCTTCAATTTGAAGGAGATCCAAACCTCAATATTGTATTTTCTTATTTGATTAAGCAAATAAATTATGGTCAAAATGCAACTGAAAAATAGCGGTTTATATTTAAAAAAAAAATAGTAACAAGAATAAGCACCGAGCAACAAAAACGCTTGTATGCATACATGTGTAGATGAGTGTGTGTCTGTGTGTGGGTTTTTTGTGTGTATCTGTTGTGTGTGCCTGGATGTATGAGATTTCTGTGTTAAAGGGACGTGCTATGTGCCGGTACTACATCACAGCGAAAAATGTGGAGAGCGAAAGGAGGGTGAGGGGAGAGGGAGGGAGAGAGAAAGAGGAAGAGACGAGGACAGATTTGGGTGGGGGGGTGTAGAGAGGTTGGCAGGTGTGTCTGGCTCCTTTCTCTGCAGCATGCCACGGGTGGGTGTTTCTGGCTTCTGCATGCTATGCGTTCACTCCATCTTCTACAAAAGGTAAGAAAGGCAACAAATACATAAAGCTAAAGATAATTTCTCAGATCTCTGCATTCACTACTAGTACACTAAATGGTTCAGTTGCAAAAACTGCATCCGATAGTGTTTTACATAGTATTGCAATAGATTGTGCAGCTGGCCTCGGGGGGAGGATGATGCACAACAATGTCCTCAAATAGGTACCAAGAGATGTTGTTTTGGACTGACCAAAAAAACCTGTTGAACCCAGTCGTATGCATAAAGTAAACCTCAGCATGCATTTCACTTGTATCTGTTATGGTGACATGGTATAAGTCACCGTCGTACTTCAGCACACACCAATTGCCAGCAACTTCAGGACTCGGCCAATGAACTGTGGTTGTGTGAGCCATGGGAGCCATCTGTTGATGAATGTGAAACACTTTGCATTAAAGCACTCACAGTTCATGTTTGTTGTTGCGTACAAGCAGCTGACATCCCTGTATGTCTTTGAAAGTCTTTGAGAAGAGAAGGTTGGCAGAGGATCTCCAGTTTGTCAAAAAATCTGTGAGAAAATTATTGGAATGCTTAAAAACAATGTTCCTCAAAGAAAGATTTGCAGGGAATTACATACTCCACCTTGTATAGTGCACAGTATAGTTAAACGATTCAAGGAATCTGTAGGAATTTTGTGTGTAAAGGTCAAGGGCGCCAGCCTAAACTGAACACCGGTGATCTCCAATCCCTCAGACGGCACTTCATCAAGAACTGTCATTCGTCAATAGCTAATATAATAACAGGGACAAGAGATTGCTTTGGCTAACTCTTGTCAAGCACCACAATACAGAATTCTATTCACAAATGCTACTTAAAACTATACTGTGCAAAAGTAAGATTTATGTTAACCATGTCCAGAAGCAGTGTCAACTTCTCTGGGCTCAAACACTTCTGGAATGGACCATTACACAGTGGAATTGGGGTCAGACTACCGGACAAAACACCAAAAGTACCATCCAGACTGCTATTAGCGACAAGTGCAAAAACCAGGGTCTTTCATGGTATGGGTTGGGTCAATGCTTGTCAAAGGCCATTTACACTATCGTGATGGCAGCATTAATGCATAAAAGTAGATTTTAGAGTAACATTAGCTGCCTTCAAGACAACATTTTTGCATTGATATCCACAAGGTACAGGGACTGGACTGGCCTGACTGCAGTCCTGACCTGTCCCCAATAGAGAATAGTTGTTTTATATATATATATATATATATATATATATATATATATATATATATATATATATATATATATATATATATACACACACATTTCTTGTCATATTCATTATTGCCCTAACTTTTCTGATTTGCGGTTTTACAAAATGAGCAACATTTGCAGAAAATATAAATATAAACATATGGCCAAATAACAATATACAGTGGGTTAAAAAAGTATTTGGTCAGCCACTGATTGTGGAAGTTCTCCTACTTAGAAAGATGAGAGAGGTCTGTAATTTTCATCATAGGTACACTTCAACTATGAGAGACAAAATGAGAAAAAAAAAACAGGAAATCACACTGTAGGATTTTTTTAAGAATTTAATCGTAAATCATGGTGGAAAATGAGTATTTGGTCACCAACAAACAAGCAAGATTTTTGGCTCTCACAGACCTGTAACTCCTTCTTTAGGAAGCTCTTCTGTCCTCCACTCGTTACCTGTATTAATGCCACCTGTTTTGACCTCATTATCTGTATAAAGGACACCTGTCCACAGCCTCAAACAGTCAGACTCCAAAGTCAAGACCAATGAGCTGTTGAAAAATTGAGGATGAAAATTGGAGACCTGCACCAGGGAGTTTTGAAAAGTCCGTGTTGCCCCAAAACATCACTGCTCTAGAGGAGATCTGCATGGAGGAATTGGCCAAAATACCAGCTACAGTGTGTGCAAACCTAGTGAAGACTTACAGGAAACATTTGACCTCTGTCAATGCCTACAAAGGTTGTGTAACAAAGTATTGAGTTGAACCAAATTTATTGACCAAATACTTATTTTCCACCATAATTTACATTTGAATTCTTTAAAAATTCTACAATGTGATTTCCTGGATTTTTTTTTCTCTTTGAAGTCATAGTTGAAGTGTACCTATGATGGAAAATACAGACCTCTCTCATCTTTCTAAGTAGGAGAACTTGCACAGTCAGTGGCTGACTAAATACTTTTTTGCCCTACTGTATGTGCAGTTTACAATAGTATCTGCAATATCTGCACATCTGTTTATATTCTGTTGTAAACAGTTATCAGGCAGGGGCAATTTTAGGATCAGGGGTGCTGAGCGCCCAATGAGAACAAGACTCCCCCTTTTCTTAAAACAAAAGAAATTTACTTTTTTAAAAGTGGATCATACCATTTGAGAGACAAGGGGGACGTTTGTATTTTTGTTGTTAAGATTTTATGTTTAAACCATATACTTTTTATGGTTTTAATATTTTTTCAGCATATCAGAGATAAATGTCTGTTTAAAAAAACACAACAGTAAAAAATGACTTTTTACTACTATTTTTAGGAAGCTGGGACTCAACACTTCTAAATTCCATGCCTATTTTCTCAGGTATTAGTTTTGTTGATGGTTGCTCTGATGGTTGCTCCTGTGTTGTAATGAGGTGACTACATTTATTATTATGCGTTCTGATGTTGCACTGGTAAAATTGAACATGTTTGTCAACAAACTCCTGTTTTGGAATAAATATATGTATTAGTGAAAATTAGGCCTTTGTGATGTTTGTGTTATCCTTAAGTGAACCTAATGGTTTCTATGAAGAATGAACAGATCTGTATGGCACACTGAGTTCGTTTACATGTAAATACTTGAAACGTATATCTCTAAATCTGTTACATTTACATTTTGTTATTATATTATATTATATTTTATCATGTAGATCATCTCATCTACACCATTCTATGACTTTTTTTTTTTTTTTTTTTTACAGAACCAAAGGCTAAAGCAACAAAGGTGCGAGTGGCAACATGTGCAGTTATTTAGTTATGTAGACATAACCCAGAATATACAGGCTCATAAAAGTATTTTTCAAGTGCTGAGATGAATTTTGAAGACACTGTTGAATTGACTTCTTTTTCCCGAAGAACAGACTAATATAAATTATCCAGAGTGGTCTAAACGTCTGAAAAGGTGACTTTTATTATGAATGGCACAGGGTTATACATAGTGGAAATTGTGCATTGGTAGGTGGCATGGGATGTAGGATGGCTTTATTTCTTTGAACATCTGCAACCCGCTCACCACCACCACCACCACCATCCCCACCCCAAAAAAGAGGCTGTGCATGGGCCTGTTTGTCTGCCAGGTTTAAAGTGGTTTTTGTAATACCAAATTCTGTATGACACAGATATATAGTGCTTGTCATCAGCAGTAGAGATTATCGATCGGAACTCTAAATCTCTCTGCATAAAACATCTAACGATCATTAAATTATCATCACAGATGATCACTCCAGTTTAAAATGGATTGTTCCTAACTAGCTGATTATTTTGAATCCCTGCCAGGCTGACTGCCATCTCAACTCTTGCATGACAACTCATTACCTCCCCTTTCATTTTCAGCCAGAACCTGAGTCACCCAACGCCTCACACTCACCTCAGGACTGCACTCTTGCAAGAAAAAAATGAGACATTTTGAACCATTAGCTTATATTAATTAGCTTGCTCATTATTGTGTTCTATGAGGAGTGCTTTGAATGAAAATACCTGTTAAATATATCTCATTCAAACCTGATTCCATTTGAATGAAACTAATATACATTGATATACAAGGTCAGCACTGACTGAAATCCACCACATTAGGGAACATACTGTAAGTATAAACATCTAACACCAGAAATTAATATTCATAATTCAAATGCAAGCATAAAATGTATTAATATGCAATACTTACAGCCTTGAAAACACTTATTTTCTCCTCAATCATTCTACATAACATTACCAGGGTGGTGCAGGCATCTGAAATGCTAACCCACCACTGCCATTACCTGGATTTGAGTTTAATTAAACCCTCCCTCTGCTAAATCTCCTTGTCGGGTCTTGTTACACCTCCATTTGGTTTGTTCTTAGTCCTGGCACCTGTCGCTCTTGTGTTGTGGTTTGTCTGTTCCTGTTTCTGTTTTATGTACTGTTTCCTGTCTTGTGTGTTTCATTTACTGTACCTGGTCTTGTGTATTGTTCTATGTTTCTATTTTAACCTCTGTGCTTATATTAGCACTGTGTCACAATATAATATTTCACCCACACTTGCAATTACGCATGTCTCTGTACACAGTCCCTGTTCTAATCATGGCAAGATGAGATGCCAGGGCAGGCAGAAGGCACCAAGAAGGCCTTTTAGTCTGCTGCATCATACATGACCATAATAAATAAAATAACACAAAATAGACCTGTTTCATCAGAAGATTAGCTTTATTTAAGTAATAATACATGAGAGGGAATGCTGTAACATGAGATATTGGCACAGGTGTGCTGATGATTCAGTTCATTTTTGTTGCTAGGACTAAAACTGACCTTCAGTGTCATTGCTTTTCAGTCAAGCTGTGAATCCATTAACAGCCCAGGAAGTTTGATATAAAGTAGTGACTTCGTTTCACTTTTCGAGCACTTACAAATAATTAAGGTGACAAGCCTTTGGTTTGGGTTGGACATAAATAGTTTCATCTTCCAAATTTAATTAATTTTCAAAACCAATAGATTTTGTATATTAATTATAGTTTTCATTTCAGCAGTGTTTTACTTGGCAGATCTTTAGGGTGGGCGTCGTTGCAAGGTTATGTGTGTATGCCGCGGAGTAATATTTATAGAGCGTCAGTTAGAGTGCCATTATCAGGCAATAATGTCACGGCTAAAACGTCTCTCAGCCAATCAGATTGCGTGGTTGGAAGTAACTGTGGTATAATTAAGGTTAAGTGGCTTATGGTTTGTGGGTTACGTATGGATAAATTCGCTGAGCACTCTATTAGGATTACTGTAATAATACTGGGCAGGGACTCATACAATTCCTACATATTTTTAGGTGCACTTTCATGCTAAAAATCTAATGTTCTACCTCATGCCAAATTAGATTTACTGAACTCACTGTCATGTTCATGTAACCAGATTGAGATTAATGTTTACTCAAATAATCTCACTGATATTCTCTGTTCTAATTTTTTTATTATTATTTATAATATACACTATTGTCTTATATTCAATAATTTTATAGTCTCAGTTTTATTTTTCAGTTTATATTTATTTACGATATTCATCGTAATATTGTGTTCTCTTTAATTGATTATAACCTATATTTGATTTATGATATTTTCTCCATGTTCTCCATTTTAATTTTTGGAACAGCATGGTGGCGAAGCGATTAGCATTGTTGTCCCTGGTTTGATCCCAGACCTCAGATTCCACCTATGTGGAGTTTGCATGTCCTCCCTGTTTTTGCGTGGGTTTACTCCTGGTACTCCGGTTTCTAAAGTGCCCATAATGTGTGAGTGTATATAAACACACGGCTTTTCCGCAACGCTGACCAATGAAAGAATGATTTTTAGTTTTTATATGTACCTTCTGTGTATTTAAACTATTACTATAAATTTATTATTTAGGCAATTTAGTTTATTTCTTACATGTATCATCTGTCTGCGAAAGGAGGTTGGGGGAGACACTACCAGCAAGCTTGCTCCATGGGACTGATGACTTAGCAGCCTGTAGTCTACCAAGAACGCCTTCCCCACACCATTATTCAACCTTCAACAACCTGCTATTCTGGATGTTGACACAAGGCACGGTGAATCCCTGGAATTATGCTATTGGTGTCAAAGTCTTACCCTACCATCTGTGTTCCTCAGCAGAAGTAGAAATCCTTCAGGTCATGCTACATTTCACCGGCCAGAAAGAACAAGGAAAGAGGCCTGCCATCTCCTCCCATCAGAGGCAGGAGAGTCCAAATTAGATCTCTACAAATTCCACAGAAATATCATTTTTCCATTTTAAACATGGCACTACAGTGTTCAGACCTTGATCAGTCATGTGGAACATGCTAATAATATAGAATATGATCATTCTTATGAGCCAGCACTGACACGGAATAAAAATGTATGTGTTAGCCAAGTAGTTATGAGATCTGAGGGTGCATCCAAGTGAATACTGAATTTTCCAGCAACTTAAACCATAATCACTTAATCAGTTCTTTAAAACCAATCACTTAGTTCAATATTTAATAGTAAACCTGCAACTGAGATGAAATTCACTTATTCTGATTGTGCTGCAATGTACAAAATAGCCTGAGAGAAATCTGAATAAATTGCTCAAGACAAGCAACACTGCCACTTTTATAATTCAGTGCTAAAGCAAATTAAAATGTGAAGGGGCAGTTCACTGTGAACGGTAGAGCCATTACTATTAAGTTGAGTTTCTGTCAGAAAAAGGTCAAGCACATGACTTTTAATTAATCATCCTATTTTGAAGGATAGAACAGAAATTCAGTTCACAGAGTTTCACACTGCAGAGAAGGGCATCTTAGAAATAAGAAATACACTGAATAGAGGCAAATAGCAAATATAGCTAGATTATTATAAAACTTGACTTTGAACTGTGTTCTATAAATTCAGCATTGCAGCAATGTGGAAGCAGATGCTAATTGTTATTGTTTACATTTTTTTTTAGTATATCTGGGTACAACTTATTACCCTTAAATTAATAAGCAGATGGTGGTCAGACTGTTGACCAGAATTTTGAGGGTTCAAAGCCCCAGTACTGCCAAACTGCCACTGTTTGGCCCTTGAGCAAGACCCTTAACCCTCGATTGCTTGTCTTGCACCTGTGCATTTATCAGTTCCAACAAAATGCTGTAAATGTTAAATAAATAATTTAGGAACTGCATTATTTCTTTCTGTTTATTTCTTGTTGATCGAATTATGATAAAGTGCAGGTCCAAACTGTGACCTGATTTGACTTTTCACTTTTCCACGTAAACAAACATCATCTTATACATCATTTCAGTTTTCATTTTCATATCTTATTATAAACAAATTGCATCTATATCTGATAAGTGTAGGCACTTCTATGCCAGTAATACACTATGCCCTGCCTTGTATATTTTCATGATGGTAGAAGACTACTTTAGCAATGGAATGCATTATGTAAACACTGGACTATGTTGTTAATCATACCCTGATAAACAATTGTGCATGTATGCACACAGTAGCAACGACATCTATAATAATTCAACATTATGCAGACACATTTCCACTTCCACAACTTAAGAGGATACAGGAACCCAATTTCCTATGCACTTGTTTTACATATATTAATACCACCTAGGATTGTGGTTTGAGTGATCTCATTATTTGATCACATCTGAAATCTGAATGTTATTTGATCGCCAAAAATACAAAGTTTAATACTGCAAGGTGTAAACAAGGGTTAAAGAGCACATTATGGTCCATGTGATTATGTGTTCTTTTCTTAGCAATATGATGCATGAATATTAAAACACACAATTACATGTACACTTGCATGGAACAATGCTTGACAAATTAATTACTACAAACATTGCTTCTGCCATGTTCTCCTCTTCTGAATCACACTGCAGTGTTTTATAATTAAGCAATTAAGAAAAAATCCATTTCGTCTCAGGCAAGTATGAGTTCTGAAATCAGTGCATGTGAACTGTGAACAATGAGTTGATTTGTATATAAGTATGAGTTCTGAAATCGGTGCATGTGAACAGTGAACAATGAGTTGATTTGTATATATGTAGATGGATAGGTGGATCATAACCTATGGACATGCATGGGGATGTGGGAGTGAAAGCTAGTGTGAGACAGATTACTCTCTGAACCTGCTACTAATTGCCTCACTTCTGCTATCTTAGTCATATTCCTTGGGGATCTGGCATTGTGACTCACCATTCGGCGGTTTAGTTTGTAGAGGACATTTTTTGACTTCTCCTTACAGTCATTGTTTTCTGACTCTCCTGAGGTCAGCTCCCATCACGAGCAGCTTGTCTGTGATGGATTGGCATCCTGTGCGTGTCAAGCTGCTTTATACCTCACTAATGAGCTGCCCAGTACAAGACACACTGCTATGACTGCAGTAACATCCATTTTAATAAGATCCCCGGACCCAATGGATCCAATATAAATCCAATATCTTATTTTATATATAATATTATATCTGGAGAACTATAGCTCACATAAAAAACTCCTGGGAAACATTTTAAAGGGTAGCATATTTACTTTCATCTCCCACCATATATATATATATATATATATATATATATATATATATATATATTTTTTATTTTATTACAACTATAAATAATGTGTACTCAGTGCGTCACTGTATTTAATTTGATATATATTAACATATAATTATAATAATTTTCATGAAATTCCAGTCTCGTCTTTATGTATGTATGTTTTTAAACTACCAGGCTAGATTACAATTGTGCAAGCTAGTTCACAACAAAATAATGATAAATAAATAAATAAATAAATAAATAAACAAACAAATAAAACAAGCATTAGATCTTTTCATTGTGCAAAAACAAAAGTCAATAATTTAACTCCCACACAAAACCTTTGCTCTGCTTTGTGTTTTTATATATTTTTCCCCTCTTCTCAGCATTCAGTGTCAATCCTTTTTTTTGGTTGTGTGGTATATGGGATAAACAAGTAAAAATAAACAAAAATACAGTGACTTCAAATCACTCTTTGTTTAAGCATTTCAACAGCACATTAATTGTACTGTGTCATGGGTGGGAGGGAACAATCAAGGTTCTCTAGCAGTTGAGAAAGTGCATTGAGCCAGAGAAATGTTGATATCTGCAGGCACCAAACTTACATGTTATAGTAATATTTCTGTACAGTTTTAATCGCCCTGGCTGTGTGTGTGTCTGTCTGTCTGTCTCTCTGTCTCTGTCTCTCCCTCTCCCTCTCTCTCCCTCTCTCTCCCTCTCCCTCTCCCTCTCCCTCTCCCTCTCTCCAAGGATGGTGCATATTGTGCTTATTGACAATGAAGTGTAAGTGGATAAGTTGTATTTACAGCACAGGGATCTAAGTCTGATTCACACTTGTTTGTAGAAGTGTATCCTGTCATGAGCAAAGGAATCTGGAAAATGCAACAAAATCATATCTAAAGAGTTAGACTCCACAGATCCACAGTCAGAAAGATTATGTAAAAATCGGGGAAATTCAAGACCGTTGTTAAATTTCCAGGAGTGTTTTACCAACAAATTAAACTCCAAGAGCAATGTATGTAATAGACTGCATGGTCATAAACAAAGCCATGGTAACTTCAAAGCAAATACATGCCTCTCTGACATTGGCTAATTTTAATGGTCATGAGTCACCATCAGGAGAACACTGAACAACAATTGCAGGCATCGCTGGATTGCTAAGTGTAGGCCACTGCCTAACCCTAACCCTGTAGTAGCTGTAATTTCATCATAGGCACACTTGAACTATGAGAGAAAAAAACGAGAAACATAAATCTAGGAAATCACATTGTAGGGTTTTTAAAGAATTTAGTGGTAAATCATGGTGGAAAATAAGTATTTGGTCTTCTTTAAGAAGCTCTTCTGTCTTCCACTCGTTACCTGTATTAATGGCACCTGTTTGACCTCGTTATCTGTATAAAAGACACCTGTCTACAGCCTCAAACAGTCTGACTCCAAACTCAACCATGGCCAAGACCAAAGAGCTGTCGAAGGACACCAGGAAGAAAATTGTAGACCTGCACTAGGCTGGGAAGAGTGAATCTGTAATAGGCAAGCAGGTTGGTGTGAATAAATCAACTGTGGGAGCAATTGTAAGAAAATGGAAGACATACAAGACCATTGATAATCTCCCTTGATCTGGGGCTCCATGCAAGATCTCATCCCATGTTGGCACAATGATCTTGAGAACGGTGAGCAAAAATCCCAGACCTACACGGAGGAACCTGATGAATGACCTGCAGAGAGCTGGGACCAAACTAACAAAGGCTACCATCAGTAACAAACTACGTGGAGAGGGACTCAGATCATGCAGTGCCAGGCGTGTCCCCCTGCTTAAGCCAGCACATACCTCAACCCCATAGAAAACTTGTGGAGGGAGTTGAAAGTCTGTGTTGCCCAGCGACAGCCCCATAACATCACTGCTCTAGAGGAGATCTGCATGGAGGAATTTGCCAAAATACCAGCTACAGTTTGTGCAAACTTGGTGAAGACTTTCAGAAAGTTATGTTACAAAGTATTGCGTTGAACTTTTGTTATTGACCAAATACTTATTTTCCACCATAATTTACAATTAAATTCTTTAAAAATCCTATAATGTGATTTCCTGGATTTAATTCTCATCTAGTCTTTCATAGTTGAAGTGTACCTATGATGAAAATTATATATGTAATTTTCATCAAAAAAAAAAATTAAATAAATATATATATATATATATATATATATATATATAAGCAACATAATGTAAGCATTACCTAGCTAGCTGTCAGATATAAAATCAAGCTCTTCATACACGCAGCAATATTTAATCAACCATGGATAGTTTGCCAGTGAGCTTTAAAGCTATATGTCTGCAAAATGTGAAAATATATATTTTCTGTCTTCTACCTTCGTTTTAAAAAGAACTCTGGTCTGTTAGGCTCTCTGCCTTTGTCAGTGACAAACAAGACTAATCAATGTCAGATATTGCTGAGAGTTTCTGAACACTAATCACAATATGTTTAAACAAACTTATTGTGTACATTACCAAATAGATTGAGCAATGTAATTTTATTAAGAGCTTGTGTTGAACATTAAATGAATGAACAGGAAAACTGAAGTGACAACAACAGCAGTATTACTTAAGGTGATTACTATGGATTTTTAGAATCAGTTGTCCTAGCTAGGAATATTGTTGTTTTTTATGGGGTTTTAATATCTAAATGTTAATGAGAAGAGGAATACGTCTTTGTCAAGAAAAATAAAATACCAGTAGTGGGATAATCCTAACAGTGATTCAACCACCGTACATTTTTGCCACTTCCCAAAGGATGAAACTTCAAGGTAAATATGAATATGTAATGTGAGACTTGAGAATTTGCAATTAAGAGCACCTCGGCAGTCGGTAGTGGACATTTCTCTTCAAGCTGGGCAACAACGCTTGAAAGACTTTCTGCCAGCTGACAAACCAAGTGTCTTGAGAGAGAAAACAACAACCTGAGGATGAATTAATTGAAGAGAAAAAGATAGATGTTGAATTGTTGCTTCAGTGCCACCAGCTTTCAATACAGCATGTGAGAAAGAGTGGCCGAATGAGGTTACACTTGTGCAGTTTTTTGGTTTGGAGAGGTTTGATGACATCAAATTCTGTACCAAGAAGCCTACATGTTATGTAATGTGATATTCAGCTTGCATAGCTGTGTGGTTCTGACTTTGCTGCAGACCTGTATTGTGTTTGTATTCATTAATTAATTAATCCATTAACCTTTATTTAGACTGTGTGACCAACGAGAGCAACTCCTTTATATGGGCACCCTTTGAATACAAGACCATATTAAAGTAAATATACATATCAACTTCATCTTCTCTTCCGCTTATCCGTTTCAGTTGTTTCTGTGGCAGCAGGGCAAGCAAAGAAGCCCAGGCATCCCTGTCCCCCACAGCTTCTATCATATGCTATTGGGGACATCCCAAGGACTAACAGGTCAGCCAGGTGATATAGTTATTTCGGTCATAACCCAGAGCTCATGACCATAGGTGAGAGTGGGGATGTAGACGGATCGGTAAATTGCGAGCTTTGCTTTATGGCTCAGCTCCCTCTTCACCACTACAACGACCACATTACTGCCGATGTTTCACCCAACCTCACGATCCCTCTTCCCATCACTAATGAACAACCTGACCTGATACTTAAACTCCTCAACTTGGGGTAGGTTCTCATAACCTACCTGGAGGGAGCATGCCATCTTTGTCCAGGAGGTAAACATGGCCTCGGATTTGGAGGAGCTGATCTGCTTACCAGCCCCTTCACACTTGGCTGCAAACTGCTCAAGTGCAGCCTCAAAGAGATTCTGGAAAACGCTCCGACCACTGTTTAAACTGTGTAAATATACATATAGAAACAATATATGTAAGTACATATATAAAATAAGCAGGTGGCTAGCTTGCAACACAAGGCACATTGCAGGAACAACTCTAGACAGGGTGCCAATCCATCATAGGTCACACACACATTCACACACTAAGGGGCACTTTGGAAATACCAATTAACTTAACACATGTCTTTGAAATGTGAAAGGAAATCCAGAGAAAACCCACATGAACACAGGGAGAACATGCAAACTCCACACAGGCGGAGCCCCGGGTTGGGATCAAACCGGAGATCTCGGAGCTGTAAGGCGAAGGTGCTACTCACTGAACCCCCATGCAGCCCCATCTATAAGATAAATATACAAATACAAAATAAGATGACAGCCATAAAAAGCAAGTTATCAAAATCATGATTAGAATCTCTACTCATTATACACAGATGATCGGCAAAATGTGAAAGGATAGGCAAGCTCCCCCTCTAGGCAAGTAGGCCTTTCTTTCAGGACTAATCTCCTTCATCTGGCTGTACGACATGAACTTGCAACTAAGCTTTTCAGTAGGAGCTTTGTCAGATGCGCCACTCTCAGTTGTATCCACAGAATCGCCTGCTGATCCCAATTTCTCTCTTATAATACTAGACAGCAAGCTCAGATCAGTTTCATTTTCTTTGCTACTTGTCTCGTTGCGTGTTTCCTGCAGCACCCTTTCTAACTCTGCTGCTCCTGTTCTGCTTCTTCTGCTAGCTGAACACTCTCTCTGGACACTCTTCCTTTCTACCAGAATCTTCCTTCATATATTTTATCATAGACACAAACGATTCTTTAAATTGCGGATGTACAACCCAAAATCAGAAAACGTTGGGACAGTATGAAAAATGCAAATAAAAAATAAACACGTTGTGCCTTATGTTTACTTTGATGTTTATGTCACTGCAGACAGTATGATCCCAAGATATTTCATGTTTGTTTTTTTGTCTGGTCAAATCCATTTAATTTGTTAATAAACATCCATTCCTGCATTTCAGGCCTTCAACATATTCCAAAAACATTTACCACTTTGTAACGTTGCCATTCCTTCTCACATCACTTACAAGATGTGACACTGAGGATATCAAGCAGTTAAGTGTTTCAGATGTTATGCTGTCCCATTCTTCACATCTTAAGATGTGCAACAGTACCGGGCTGTCATTGTTGCATTTTCTGTTTCAGGAGTCTCTAAATATTCTTTATTTAGGACACGTCAGGACTGTAGACAGGGCAGTCCAGTACTCGTACCCTCTTCTTCCGCAGCCATGCCTTTGTAATGTCTGCAGCATGTGGTTTCGTACTGTCTTGTTAAAAAATGCATGTCCTTGGAAAAGATGTTGCACTAACATCTCAATATACTTTTCTGTATTAATGCTGCCATCACAGAAGTGTAAATTACCTTTGCCAAGTGCATTGACATTACCCAAATACATGTTTCCACTGTGTGATGGTCTATTTCAGATGCCTCTAAGCCCAGAGAATTGGACAACTCTTCTGGACATGGTTAACATAAGGCTTCTTAAGGTTTAAGTGGCATTGGTGAATATAACTCATTGCAGTGCTTGACAAAGGTTTACCAAAGTAATCCTTTGCCCATGTGGTTCAATCAGCTATTGAAGAATGAAACTTCTTGATGCAGTGCAGCCTGAGGGATCGCAGATCATGAGTCTTCAGTTCAGACTTGCACCCTTGCCCTTTATACATTGAAATTCCCCAGATTCCTTCAATCATTTAATGATGTTATACGCTGTAGAACGAGTAATACGCAAATCCCTTACGAGCTTTACTTGAGGGAGACTGTTTTTAAACATTTCAATCATTTTCTCACGTATGTGCTGACAAACTGGAGAGCCTCTTTTTTAACCTCCAACTTTAAGCCCTAACTTGCCTCTGCCCCAGCTTTTTTGGGACGTGTTTCAGGCCTGAAATGCAGGAATGGATGTTTATTAACAAATTAAATGAATTTGACTAGTCAAAACATGACATATATTGGGTTAATACTTTCTGCAATTAAATAAAGTCAAAGGAAATGTAAGACAAACTTCATTTATTTTTCCCCTCATTGTTTTTCCTCTATTTTTTTATTTCCCACATTTTAAATACTGTCCCAACTTTTTTCTGAGTTGGGATTGTAGGTACTGTATGTGTCAGTGTTGCAAATGAGTTGCAACATTTTGTTTTCATACCTATTTTTCATGTCATTTTTAAACCTTTGTTTCATTTCTCTTGCAAGTATGCTGTCCCCTCCTCTGATGCACTTGCATATATTTGCCCTGTTTGGGAAGGACTACAGACAGTGTGATGTCAACACTTAAAGCATCCGTGAAGCCAGTCGCTGGTGCAAGCACATTTCTGACTGTCTCCAAAATGGTAACATCTGTGTCCTTTGTCATAAGGTGCCACTTGTTGTGATTCTCTGCCAGAACAGCACACACAGCTTACTGCTGCTTACAGAACCTCTACTCATAAGGAAAGTGGTGTATTAATGTTTGTGAACCCTTTAGAATTTTCTGTATTTCTGCATAAATATGACTGAAATGACATAGATTTTCACAAAGTCCTGAAAGTAAACAAAATCAAATTAAACAAACGAGAAATATTGTACTTGCTCATTTATCTATGGGGGCAGCACAGTGGCTCTGTGGGTAGTTAGAAGGTCCTGGGTTCAAACCCAGGTGGAGCGGTCTGGGTCCTTTCTGTGTGGAGCATTCATGTCCTCCCTGTGTCCATGTGCGTTTACTCTGGGTAGTCCAAAACGTTTGTTAGGTTAATTGGTGTCTCTTAATTGCACCTAGTGTGTGTACCCTATGATGGATTGGCGCCCTCTCTAGGGTTGTTCCTGCCTTGCGTCCTCTGCCGTAGGCTAGGCATAGACACTCCCACGACCCTGTCCAGGATCGAACGGATAAGAAAGTGAATGAATGAATGATTTATTTATGGAGACAAAATGATCTCAATACTTCATTTAATATTTTGTATAATATTTAGTGTCTTTTGTTTAATTTGATTCTCTTTATCTACTTTTAGGACTTTTGTGAAAATGATATGATGTTTGGGCAAAAATATAGAAACTAAATGCCCCTAAAGGATTCACAAACTTTCCAGCACCACTGTAGAATTCCACCTGGTAGGTTCATTACGAATGACTTTGCATTTCACTGTTTATAGTGTTTTCTGTTTGTCTTTTAGTGCTCTACTCATTTTATTTGATTTCTAGGTGTACTTAGACTCTACTATGGAGCCTGGTCAGACATGATACTCTATCTCAGTTATATTCTTCAAACACTCTGAGATTATTAGAGGCATTTTCTGTTTTTGTTCCAGCAATTTTAGTCCAGTTTCCACTCTTCAGTTACTGCTTCCTTAAGTGCCTCATATAAACTCTCTGCAGAATGATCTGTGTACCAAGCTTTACGCTATGATTGCATTTGCCATTGTTCTGTTATAAACTGAGTAGTGACAGTCATACATTCATACAGACATTCATACAGACATTCATCCATAACTCTGCTTGTCCAGAGGTATATAACACAAGCAAGGGCAGTGCAGTGGCTCGATGGGTAGCACCGTCGCCTCACAGCAAGAAGGTCCTGGATTCAAATCTAGGGTGGCGTGGTCTGGCTCCCTTCTGTATGGAGTCTGCATGTCCTCCCCGTGTACATGTGAATTTACTCTGCGTACTCTGGTTTCTTCCCACAAATAGCTCATTTTGTTATCAAAAACAACACGTACAGTATTGTTAAAGTACTTTCCATATTTTACTGTTTTGCCTGCCACATTTTTAAGTTAGTTTCCAGACAAGCAACATTTTGTACATTCGTATGAACCATTAGTGATATATTTAATATGTGCTGTTGCTACTGTGCCTCACAGGTCACTTTAGCACTTTTAGGTCACTTTAGCTCATTAGTTTCATACAATATACTGTAATATTTTCTTAACAGCATTCTTTTTTTATTAGTTGTAACACATGACATTTGAGTAAATGGAACTAGGCTGTAATAATGAAAATTTTAAAGCATGTTGTATGATAACTAAATGAATGAATGAATAAATAAACAAATAAATAAATAAATGTTTGGGTGGCACAGAGGTCAAATATGCTAGCCAGAAGGAATCAGGTTGAAGTCTCAATGGTGCTTTCCATCAAGGTCGGGCATCACATCTTGATACACTTGGTTGTGCTTAAGGGAGAGCATGTGGTCTTCCAATGGCATTGTATTAGAAGCCCTGCAATAGACTGATGTCCTGTCCAGGACATGCAGTTTTCACTAACACATTTGTGGTTAAAGTACAGCTTCAGAACCAGTTTAAGTTTGTCAGCTGCTTCTGGCATTAAGAGAAATTCTGCTGCAGACAGCAGGATATCAAATCCTCTTTCACATCAATCTAAGACTATGACAAGCTAAACTTTTTTTCACTTACAATGTATTGTGTTGTTATTATTAAAGATAGACACTTACCATAACTGCTATATCACATGCTATCCCATTTATATTTTATCCAGTGACCTGTCTAAAAATATAATCTGAATTTCAGACATGTTATTTTGTCATACCCTCCAAAGAAATCATCAATCTATTAATTTTTTTTTAGTTGAAAACACTCAGTGCTCTCATTTTGCATACAACTCATTTGGGCAATGTGATGAGAGATGACTGGAGAATTGTAGGTCCCAGGAAGCACTCCCAAAACAGATGCAATTTCATGCTAGTTAAACACTGAGAAAATTATTCTTAATTCAAGTACTCAAAGCTTATCTGATCCATCGGTTCAGCGAAAATGTTAACACAAAATTGAAACTTAATTAATGGAATATTTTAATCAGATGGGCTCTACAGTTTGATCTTTAATTCTGGGTGGTAGCACAGATTAGAGGTTTGAACTTATACGAGCGAGAAAACAAGAAGACTACAGCTTTCAGCTGAAGTAGCAACGATTTTGTAAACAGGATATTTTTGAGAGCTTCTGCCTTAGGCATAACATTTTTCATGTCTCTCATAGTAGATTGCCTGAAAAACTAGCAGACCGTCTAGAAGTGACGCCATGTCTGATCAGAGAGGGGGTAGACTAGCAAAACATGCTACTCTAAAAAGGTACTGTTACTTTAAAAATATTTTTCTTACATAACATTACTTGAGGAAGAGTAATAAAATATCTTGTGAAAAATGTTACTCAATGTCACTCATTACCTGATGAATTTGATTAAATAAATTCGATAAAAAAAAGAAAAAAATTCACAGAAATTTTTCTATTTCTGCATAAATATGACCTATCTGATTTTCACACAAATCCTAAAAGTGGATAAAGAGAACCCAGTTAAACAAATGAAACCAAAATTATATACTTGTTCATTTATTTATTCAGGAAAATGATCCAATATTACATATAAGTGAGAGGCAAAAGTATGTCAACCTCGAGATTAGCAGTTAATTTGAAGGTGAAATTAGAGTCAGGTGTTTTCAATCAATGGGATGGCAATCAGGACTGAGTGGGAACTGTGTTTTTAATTAAAGAACAGGGATCTATCAAATTCTGCTCTTCACAACACGTTTGTGGATCTGTATCATGGCTTGAACAAATGAGATTTCTAAGGACCTCAGAAAAAGAGTTGTTGATGCTCATCAGGCTGGAAAGAGTTTGGACTCCACCAATCCACAGTCAGACAGATTGTGTAGAAATGCAGGAAATTCAGGACCATTGTTACCCTCCTCAGGAGTGGTTGACCAACAAAGATTACTCCAAGTGCAAGGCATATAATAGTTGCTGAGGTCACAGAGGACCCCAGGGTAACTTCTAAGCAACTGAAGGGTCTCTTACATTGGCTAATGTTAATGTTCATGAGTCCAACATCAGAAGAACACTGAACAACAATGGTGTGCAAGAACATTGCTGCTTGTCTGCAAATTGATAAAGATCACATGGACAAGCCAGAAGGTTATTGGAAGAATGTTTTGTGGAAGGACGAGACCAAAATAGAAATTTTTGGTTTAAAAGAAAAGAGTTATGTTTGGAGAAAGGAAAACACTGTATTTTAGCTTAAGAACCTTATCCCATCTGTGAAACATGGTGGTGGTATGTTAGATAGTTATGCGAGCCTCGTCCTATCTGACTTCCCCTGTGCGGGTCCCGTCCGTGCAGGCCTGGGAGTTCAGTGAAGAAACCAAGCTTTGAGCAGCATAGGGTTTATTCAAGGATCTCAAAATAGACATGCACATACAGCTGTACTTATACTCTTGCAAGGCGAGCTTGCGTGAGAAGAGAAGGGGAAGTAAGGAGGGTGAGGGTACACATGTTCATGGGAAAAGGAGAAGTTACAGGTCGGGGTGACAGGTCACAGAACCAACTATGTCCAAAACAGGAAAGAGTCGCGGAGTAGGTCATGGTGCTAAGCCTTGCAGTTTTCAGAGCAGGGACAGAACATTCTGTACAAAATAACATCGCTTGCAACAGAGCCATGTAATTATCGTGAACTGTTAATACTGATTATATCCTTCATGGTAGCATCATGGTTTGAGTCTGTTTTGCTGCATCTGGGCCAGGACAGTTTGCCATCATTGATGAAACAATGAATTCTGAATTATATCAGAAAACTCTCAAGGAAAATGTCAGGACATCTGTCCATGAACTGAATCTCAATATAAGGTGGGTCATGCAGCAAGACAATGACCCTAAGCACACAAGTCGTTCTACCAAAGAATGGTTAAAGAAGAATAAAGTTAATGTTTTGGAATGCAGAAGTCCAGTCCTGACCTTAATCCAATCAAAATGTTGTGGAAAGACCTGAAGCGAGCAGTTAATGTGAGGAAACCCACCAACATCCCAGAGTGTGCAGGACTAATCAACAGTTTCAGGAAACATTTAGTTACAGTTATTGCTGCACTCTGGGGTCACAGCAGATACTGAAAGCAAAGGTTCATATTGGATCATTTATCTCAGTAAATGAATTACCAAGTACAATATTTTTGTTTCATTTGTTTAACTGGGTTCTCTTTATCTACTGTTTGGACTCGTGTGAAAATCTGATGATGTTTTATGTTATATTTATGCGGAATTATGGAAAATTAAGGGTTTACAAACTTTCAAACACCACTGTATATATGTATGTACAGTGGGGCAAAAAGGTATTTAGTCAGCCACTGATTGTGTAAGTTCTCCTATCTAGAAAGATGAGAGAGGTCTGTAATTATCTTCACAGGTACACTTCAACTATGAGAGACAAAATGAGAATAAAACTCCAGGAAATCACATTGTGGGATTTTTAAAGAATTTATTTGTAAATAAATGTGGAAAATATGTATTTGGTCAATAACAAAAGTACTTTGTAACATAACCTTTGCTGGCAATTACAGAGGTCAAATGTTTCCTGTAAGTCTTCACCAGGTTTGCTCACACTGTAGCTGGTATTTTGGCCCATTCCTCCATTCAGATCTCCTTTCACCTCCATCCACAAATTTTCTATGAGGTTGGGGTCTGGAGACTGGCTAGGCCACTCCAGGACCTTGAAATGCCACTCCTTCATTGTCCGAGCGGTGTGTTAGGGATCATTGTCATGCTGGAAGACCCAGCCGCATTCCATCTTCAATGCTCTCACTGATGGAAGGAGGTTTTGGCTTAAAGTCTCACGATACATGGCCCTGTTCATTCTTCCTTTAACACGGATCAGTCGTCCTGTCCCCTTTGCAGAAAAACAAACCCAAAGCAGGATGTTTCCACCCCCATGCTTCACAGTAGGTATGGTGTTCTTGGGATGCAACTCAGCATTCTTCTTCTTCCAGTTGATTTTTTACCAAAAAGTTCTATTTTGGTTTCATCTGACCACATATTTTCCCAATCCTTTTCTGGATCATCCATAGGCTCTCTGGCAAACTTCACACAGACTCTAAACTTCTTGAGTTTGGAGTCTGACTGTTTGATTCTGTGGACAGGTGTCTTTTATACAGATAACGAGGTCAAACAGGTGCTATTAATACAGGTAACGAGTGGAGGACAGAAGAGCTTCTTAAAGAAGAAGTGACAGGTCTATGAGAGTCAGAAATCTTGGTTGGTTGTGGGTGACCAAATACTTATTTTCCACCATGATTTACAATTAAATTCCTGGATTTTTTTCTCATTTTGTCTCTCATAGTTGAAGTGTACCTATGATGAAAATTACAGACCTCTCTCATCTTTCTAAGTAGGAGAACTTGCACAATCAGTGGCTGACTAAATACTTTTTTGCCCCACTGTACATACATATATATACAGTATATATATATATATATATATATATTCTAGTCAGGTTAGGGCTCCATCACCTATACAAAAGGAGCACAAGATGCAGGCAGGGGATGATTCCAGTTGATTGAAGGTTGATTAATGCATAAAGCTGGTCCATGCCAGTGGGGAATTACACAAGGTCACTTGTGTAGCATGTTTTTGGTAAATCATGCAATATCTGGACACCAATCTCAGTTGTGTGTGTTTTACGAACATAATGTACCAAAACAAGTAGATAATAGTGGTGGTTTTGGGGCAGGGTGATGTCTGGACAGTGCTTGCTCCGCACAAATCCATTTGTCTCAGCTGGAAGATTGCCGACAAATTGGCAGAGCTAAGATTTGGGAATTTGTTCTTTTTGGTAGTGGGTATAAATAGACAGGATTTTCCAGGCATTAGGCAGAAACCTCCCTTGCGGAGTGAATGCACTACCCAGGAACTTTTCCTGATCAGAGACTCCTGTCTGGCTGCTTTGAGGCTTCCCAGTCGAAGTGTTGGCATGGATGTTGGACCCAGTGACACACTTAGACCACGTTTAGCATAATCAATTAACCTAAAGCATGTCTTTGGACTGTGGGAGGAAATCGGAGTACCCGGAGCAAACCCAGGCGGAAACAGGGAGGACATGCAACTATGTACTGTAAAGCCATGTACTTCTTTTTAATTACTTTACACAAACAGTTGTGTAGACATACATACATAATACAAATTATAATGTAGGGGCTAATGATGTACGCCTTTGCCTGTCACTAAGGCTGACTAAGTTGCAAAGGCGATGTCTGATGCAGTGGGGTGTTCTGGCCCCATCCCAATGCAGCAAGGTGACCAAGCCTACAGCAGGTTATGGTTGCTGAACGGCTGGCTGTCCAAGTGGTGCTCTGAAAACAGCGTGGGCTTTATAGATAATTGGACAAACCTTGAGGGTAAGCCTGGTTTTTAGGAGGGGATGTTGTCCGTCCCACTCAGAAAAGTACTGCTCTCATCTCCTGCAACATTGCCCATAGTCTTATGGCAGGGTTAGTTGGGGTCTGACTATCTGGTGTCAGGCAGCAGACAGTCAGGCTTAACCAACTGTCTACTGGTAGCCATGTACTCAGAACTCATCTTATTGAAACTGTGTCTGTTACCTGCATCTGTCCTAAACACACTCTAAAAGTCTGCTTTAATAATCTCAGTAGTATAAACACAAATAGCTTGCATAGAAATAAGAACCTTAGACTAAAGCTAGGATTACTTAACATAAGATCACTTACAAACAAAGCAGCAATTGAAAATGAAATGATCACTGATAAATGCTTATACGCTTTCTTTCTTAATGAAACTTGGATTAGACCAGAAGAATATTTAGCAATAAATGAAGCCTCACCTCCTGGATACAGTCATGCTCATCACCCTAGTCCTAATGGTCGTGGGGGAGGCATAGCCACAATTTTTGACAAAGAATTGGTGTTGCCGCTAAATCCCATTACAAGGCTTATTCGTTTTTAATGTGACTGATCCATTGTTATGGAAGTCAAAACCACACACCTTTCCAGCTTATCACTATTTACCACCCTCCAGGTCCTTCAGGAATTCGCTAAGTTTCTTTCCTGTTTAATACTTTCAACAGATAAGTTTTTAATTGTAGATGAATTCAATACGCACTTTGACAATGAGCAGGATCCACTTAAAACTACTTTTGAGTCCATTTGAGAGTCCATGAGTATCACTCAGAATGTGATGGGACCAACCCACCGCTGTAATCATACTTTAAATCTAATATTAACATTTGGTATCAATATAGATAACCTTGATGTTTTCCCTTAAAGTAATTTGATTTCTGATCACTATCTTTTTGTTTTTGAGCTATCCCTTAATAAAGAAAATTCTACTGCCCCGTTATCACACCAAGTGCACTATAACATCTCCAATCCAGCTGCATTTATTAATAACCTACCAGATGTAAAATTTAACACATCTATGGAGCCCAATCATCTTGAGTGTGTAAACAACCAATTAGAATGCATTTTTCGCTCAACCATGGATATGATTGCTCCTGCTATGGTCAAACGCATTAGGGAAAAAAGGCTAGCACCATGGTATAATGACCACACCCGTACTTTAAAGCAAACAATGCGGCACCTAAAGCGCAAGTGGCGACATAGTAAATCGAATGTATTTAAGATTGCTTGCAGGGATAACATGGCAGAGTATAAGCAGCATATTTTTCCTCAATCATAGAAAAAAATAAGAATAATCCTAAATTTCTTTTTAATACAGTCTCCAAATTAACAGAAAACCTGACAGAAAGTGATTCTCACGTTCTGCTTAATTTTAACAGTAATGATTTCATGACTTTCTTTAATGATAATATAGAAAACATTAGGCATAAAACTTGATGCTCATCACATCACTTAGATGTCTATTTAATTAGCTGTAAATCAAGCCTAGAATCTTGAACCCCAATTACTAATACTGAACTATCCGCACTGATCAGCTCGTCTAAGTCATCAACTTGTTTATTAGATCCAATTCAAACACGTTTACTCAAAGATTTGATGCCTAGTATTATAGAGCCACAACTAATTATTTTAAATTCATCCCTTACCTTTCGCTATGTGCCCAAATCCTTTAAGTGTACCATTATTAAACCACTGATTTAAAAAGCCAATTTTGACTCTTGTGTGATATGTAATTATAGACCAATTTCAAATCCACCTTTTCTCTCCAAAATCTTAGGAAAAAGCTGTCGATAAGCAACTCTGTAGTTACCTCCAAAGTAATCGTATTTATGAAACATTTCAGTCAGGATTGAGGCCCCATCATAGAACTGAAATAGCATTAATTAGGGTACTTCATGATTTATTAATGTCTTCAGATAATTGACATGTCACTTTTCTCGTTATGTTAGATTTAAGTGCAGCATTTGACACTATAGATCACAATGTTTTACTGAATAGACTAGAAAATACTGTAGGTGTTAAGGGATTGGAACTTTCTTGGTTTAAATACTACTTGACCGACCAGAACCAGTTTGTTTATGTAAATAATCTATGCTCTAAGCTCTCAAAAGTGAAGTATGGCGTGCCTCAGGGGTCAGTGCTTGGCCCGCTATTATTCTCTCTGTATATGCTGCCACTAGGCTCAATTATTCATAAACATGGCATGAGTTTCCACTGCTCTGCAGATGATACACAGCTGTACATATCAGCCAAATGACAGCCTTACAGTCAGCAAAATTGATGACTGTGTAAAAGAAATAAATGATTGGATGTCATTTAATTTTTTCTTACTTAAGTCAGATAAAACTGAGGTTTTATTAATGGGACCCAATGCTGTGAGAGACAGGTTGTGAGAAACATCTATCCTAAATCTAGATGGATGTTCAATATTGTCCAGTCCATCTGTAAAAAACATAGGTGTCATATTTTGATTCAGATCTCTCCTTTGAATGTGCACATTAGCAGCATCACTTGAATTGCTACTTACTATTATTCCTAAACTTATAAATGTCCTCTTCTTTTAATGATGCAGAGAAAACTAGTTAATTTCATTTATACCCTCAAGGTTGGATTACTGTAACGCTTTACTTACTGGTTGCTCTAGTAAATCTATAAATAAACTTCAATTAGTTCAGAATGCAGCGGCTCTGAACTCAAAACTAGAACATTTGAATCATATCAAGTCAAGCAAGT
The DNA here is from genome assembly GCA_025084515.1 of Ancistrus triradiatus. NCBI lineage: Eukaryota > Metazoa > Chordata > Actinopteri > Siluriformes > Loricariidae > Ancistrus > Ancistrus triradiatus. The sequence continues at coordinate 140,481 of JAJAGP010001627.1, read as the reverse complement.
CAAGTCAGATTTATTTATATAGCGCTTTTTACAATGGAGCATTGTCTCAAAGCAACTTTACAGGTTTAGATTATCTCCTAATAACTACGTCCAATCTCAAATTGAGCAAGCCTAGGGCGACAGTGGCAAGGAAAAACTCCCCAGTTCTAGGAAGAAACCTTGGGAGGACCAAGACTCAAAAAGGGACCCAACCTCCTTGGGCGGCGTAGATGATAAATCTAAGAGCGAACTAAAGTCATGGAGTCAAAGTTTGAATAGAATGTGAAGTATGCACATCGACATTAAGTGGCCGGGGTATGATGATAAATCTAAGAGCGAAAACTAAAGTCATGGAGTCATGGTCGAATAAAATGTGAATTATGCACAGTGGAGCTCCATCAGATGTACATCATTGTGTGGGGCCGGAACTGCCGGAACACAGCTCGGAGAGAAAACAGAAAATGTAATTAGTTATTGATTAAGAGCACAGTGTTTTATTAACAATCACTGATGCCATGTCAATCACTGATGGCCAAGTGTAGCATGAGACCCCGGCAGCATTAGCTATAGCAGCATAGCTAGAAAGCTAGGAAAGAGGAGAACTGGTAGGAAACACAGCCAAGAGGGATCACATGAGACATTGGCAACCCCACGAGTGGCAGAAGACAGCAACCCAACGTCTCTGATCACCATAAGACTCTTTGACTATGAACCCCCAGCTCTGCCCTTATTCTAAGCAAGGTTGCATGAGTCAAGATCACTATGAGGGGGGGGGGGGAGGACCGAAGCCTAGTTCAGCCAGACCGCCCACTCGTCGACACCTCCCCGGCTAGCGGACAAGGCAGGCAGGCCAGGACATGACTCCAGACTCTGGCCTCAGCAACCCAAAACCATGCAACCTGGTCTAAATCTAGTCAAAAAGCTGCGTAAATAAGTATGGTCTTTAGCCTAGACTTAAAACTTTGGAGGGTGTCTGAATCTCGAACGAAAGTGGGAAGTTAGATTCCATAGTTGGGGGCCATGTATGAGAAAGCCCTTTCCCCCTGCTGTGACTTTTTTAATTCTAGGAACTAAAAGAAGTCCTGCACCCTGCGAACGAAGTAGAACGAGTTGGAATTGTAAAACTCTAAGAGGTCACTCAGATAATGTGGGGCCAGGGCCATGTAGAGCTTTATAGTGTTATAAGAAGTATTTTGTAATCAATGCGGAAATTTATATCAGTCCTGCTCTATCATCACTACACTGGTTAGCAGTTAAATTCCTCATTGACTACAAAATACGTCTTGCAACATATCAAACTCTACATGGCCTGGCCCCACATTATCTGAGTGAACTCTTACAGTCTTACAATCCAGCTCGTCTACCTCTTTCGCAGGGTTCAGGACTTCTTTTTGTACCTATTATTAAATAAGTCACAGCAGGGGAAAGGCTTTTTAATGCATGGCTCAAACTATGGAATAAACTTAGTTTGAAATTTTTAAGTCTAGGCTAAAGGCATACTTACTTACACAGGCTTTTGGTTAGACTTAGGCTGTGTGCATAGCTTGGGTTTCTGGGGGCCGAAGTCTGGAGTCATGTCGGGCCTGCCTGCCTTGTCATGCCTTGTCCTTTAGCTGGGAGTGTCTGGTGGGGAGTCCAGCTGAGCTGGGCTTTGGTCCTCTTGATCTTCACTTGTGCATCCTTGCCTTAGACCAAAGGCAGAGCTGGGGGTTCATAGTCAAAGAGGTTTTGTAGTGATCTGGGACGTTGGGTTGCTGCCTTCTACCCCCCCCTGTGGGGTTGATGTCATCTCATGTGATCCCCTCTTGGCTGTGTTACCTTTTGGTTCTCCTCTTTCCAGCTATGCTGCTATAGATAATGCTGCTGGAGTCTCATGCAACATGTGGCATCAATGATTGTTTATAGACACTTAATCAATAACTAATCTACATTTTCTGTTTCTCTCTGAGCTGTGTGTTTCGGTAACAGTTCCAGCCCCACACAGTAAGATGTTCATCCGCTTCAGCTCCACTCAAGATGTTTCCATCATCAGCTCCAGCCCCACCATAACTGGGCCACACCAGAGGGCGGCAACTCTCTGCCTCCTCCGGTTGGCTGGGGATGAAGTGCCGCCAAGGACTTTCCTGCTTAGACTCGAGATTCTAGAGTGTATCAGACTACATAATGCCGATATGCATATTTTACATTATTTTATTTGAACTATCACTATAAGACTTCTTTGATTAGATAAATTAGTTTCAGTCTTACATTTATCATCTATGCCACCCAAGGAGGTTGGGTCACTTTTTGAATCTTGATTCTCCCTTAAGGAGGTTGGTTTCTTCCTCAAAACGCTTAGGTAGTTTTTCCTTGCCACTGCCACCCTAGGCTTGTTCAATTTGGAATTGGCTGTAGATATTAGAAGATGATCTAAAATTGTGAAGTTGCTTTGAGACAATGTTCCATTGTAAATATATAATATATAAATAAATCTGACTTGACTTTACTTGATAATGCACTACAAACCAGATATTTTACCAATAACTAAACCAAAACTTTACACCAGTGATTCATGTAAGAATATTAAACAATGTTGCTTACATTTTAAAATTTCAGTTGTATTGGAAGTTATTGTAATGTAACCCCGTGAGATAATGGTTACATACTTTTCTTTAGCAAAACTTTATAAAACTCAAACATCTTTAGTTAAAAGATGGCTAGATGTTAGGTATCTATAACCGCATAAACAGCATATGGAGGTGACATGTTGAACAGATGGTGTTCATTTAAAGCTATTGCATTTGAGTTATTCTGTGGATATAGCAATAATTTTAAAGGATTAATACCTTAATATGTAAATTTAACCTGGTCTGTTAGTCCATTCTAATTGGCTTAAAGGACAGCTATAAAAACAACAACAATAACAACAGTTATTTTCCTCAATTTGCATATACATATAAATAATAATATGGATTAACATGTTGTATTAGTTAATTTGTTATGTTATCGAGGCTAAGCCAGAGGATATAAACAAGAGTTGCTTTTACAACATCATTCAAGGCACTATTCTTACAGCCATGCATGCTAATTAAATCAGGAATCAAAACAACATTAGTAGAATTCATACTAAAAAAATAAATACTAGATCATGAAGAAAATATTCTCTGATGTCACAGAACAGAAACCTTTAGTAAGCATTTCTACACAAAATATTTGAGTCATAAGGCTGTAGGATTAATGCAAATACATATAATATTTTATACAGTTGTTTTGAAATATAATTTTAAGTGCTTGAAAGGTCATTAATTACTGTTGATAGCAGAATGATCACTGAACCAATATAATTTCTTCATAGATTGCTTATCTCACATATCAGGAGAAAGCTTAATGAGTGCTGGTGGCTTTTATTTTTGTTGGAATATCTGCACAGAAAGAATTGTCGCAAATATATTTAAATGATAGGGCACAAGCAATATTATAATTAGTCATGGCTGTTTTTCTTCTTAAGTGATCCAAAAGAAAGCCTCCTGATAGCCACTTATCATTGTGGGTGAAAAAGTATAATCAATTCTTGGAAAACTCTCTGAGTAATGTGTTGTTGGCAGCTCTTCTAGAAAAGTGAGTACAGCCAAAACTGCTATTCCCAAATTCAGATTCTTTTATACTGTATATACCTTAATGCTACATCCTGTACTTTGTGTATGCACTTTAAGAACAGCAGTAGTTGTATATGTGAAATATATGTACCTACCCTATAGTTCTATTATTCTAATGTACTGTATTATATTTCCCTTTGAGAATGAATAAAATTTTATCTCAACACATCTCATTGTATACACCAATCAACCAATATATTAAAACCAGCTTGTCTATAACAATGTTTAGATATGTGTTACATGTCAAATTGACATCAGTGTGACTCTGCGTTTCCCAGAGTTTCCCAGAACATCACATTCCCTTCACCGCCTTGTCATCTTCCTACAGTGCATCCTGGTGCCTCTTCTTTCCCATGTAAAAGGTGCAAATGTACCATCCACATGATGGAAAAGAAAACAGACCAAACAATCTTCTTCCACTGCACCAAGGTCCAGTTCTGACTCACGGGCCCATTGTAGATTTGTTTGTCAGTGGCAAGGGTTAGCATAGTGAGAACTCCGAATGATCTATGACTAGAAGGGGATGCTGGATTGCGTTTTGCGGAACATTTCTCCTGTAACCAGCATTAAACAGTTCTGTGACTTGTACCACAGTAGCTCTTCTGTCCATTTGTACCAAGAGGCATATGATTTGTTTGCTCTCGCACAACAGTTAGCCTTGGTAGCAACATCCTGTCTCCAGTTTATGGTTTGTAACTCCTCAGATTACAGTTGGCAGGTACTTACCACTGCTGACTGGGCACACTGGGTATGAAAATAACAATTAGGTTGCCAATGAAATATGTGGGATAAAATAAAAAATACTGTACAATACTTACTTCTCATGCTTCACCCGCATGAATGGAGTTTGAATGTTCTCCGTGTCCATATGGGTTTCATCCAGTTTCCTAAAACATTCCAAAGATATACATTAGGTCAATTGTTCTCTCTAAATTGACCCACTGTGAGTGTGTTTAATGAGTACAGTGATAAGTTTGTTCCTGTGACAAATACTGTGTTAAATAATGTATATATTAGTAATGTTATATATAAATGTTATTTACAAAATTGAGTCCCAGAACAGAAGGTGATGAATGACAGTGGAACAGGATGTTGAACTTATGGAGACATTCAATGCAATACTTAGAAAACAAACAGAAGTAATATATCCTTCTGCATCTATTCAGGTGAGACATTGGTGGTGATTGAGTGAGCAGTAAAATGCATTGTCCTGCAATCCAATTTTCTGTAAATTAACCTTACACAAAAAAGATGTTTTATTGGTACCCTAAAGCTGCTGTTACTATATATATACATTGTATGTTCATTTGAAAAAAAAAAAAAGAACCTAGGAGTTGTTGAAATTGAATGAAACTTTATGTACCCTTTAGAGTTTTCTATATTTCTGCATAAATATGACCTAAAACATCATCACATTTTCACACTTCCTAAAAGTAGATAAAGAGAACCCAGTTAAACAAATGAGACAAAAATATTATACTTGGACATTTATATATTGAAGAAACTGATCCAATATTACATATTAGTGGGTGGCAAAAGTATGTGAACCTTTGCTTTCAGTATCTGGTGTGACCCCCCATGCAGCAATAAACGTGCAACTAAACGTTTCCTGTAACTGTTGATCAGTGAGTGAATTTTAGCCCATTCCTCCATACAGAACAGCTTCAACTCTGGGATGTTGGTGGGTTTAAATAAAACAGGGTGCCCACATCCACCTGATTGTCATCCCACTGAATTGAAAACACCTGATTTCAAACACCACTAAGTGATTAAAATACAGTATTGCAGTGAAAATTCTAAGTTTATTTGAGAAGACTGCACAATTGAAAGGACGCTCTAGTACTCTGTTGGGCTACCTCTAGACTGGATACACGATGAGATATGGTTGGGCATGGAGGCTTACTGGTTCAGTATGGTATCCTGCAGCACAGGATACCATACAGTAAGGACACAGAGACCTGCTGCATGGGTATCTCATTCTCACATACCTGTAGAACTTTTGGTTAAAGTGCAGTAGAAGATTTGCTCTTTAAGTCTACTGAGATTTTTTATTTGCTTCCTTGCTCCCTGGGTCTTGTATCTGTTTATTTGATTTTCATACTGTGTCTAGACTTTCTAAACTTAATATCATTGCAGTCTACTGTCCTTTGTGTGTTATTGGCAACTTTCTTAAGTTTTCTTTCTGTCTTCTGTCTCATTTATAGAAGGTGGCTGTCCTGGTCTTAAAGGTGATTAATTTTCCAATCCAAATTCATTATGTGCAAAGCCATCCACTATATCAAGCCAGTAATAAAGAAAACATAAGTCATGATGCTGTTGAACTAAGAACACATTTACACCGTCTTACTACATTTACACTGTCTTATAGTTCTCAATAACACAATCTTCCTACTGCCAAAAATACTTTTAGAAGAAACTTCAACAGTACTCTCATCTGTACCTCCCATTGATTTTTTTTTGGCCCACTTGCACAGATGCTGCTCCCATTCTATACATCTCTGTCCTCTCATCTGTAAGCCATACAGACCAGCACATTCCAGTACCTGGCTGTGTAAGAAAACTGTCTTGAAGCACTGATAAGAATGGAGAAAATCCAATTCTATACATAACGGATTTTGCTATATATTGGATGCTGTGTGACATTTTTACTATAATGTCAACACAACCATCATTTGAATTTCATTTGCACAACATTCAGAGGATACATTATAATTTAACAGCTAAATCCATACAGATTATCACATGGGCTATGTCATTTCCAGGCCTGCTTAATGCAACTCTATGCTTGCTGGCATTCATTTATATTTCCACTGCAGAGCTTATACAATGCTGTTCAGAATATAGTTTGCAACAGCTTCAAATTCTAACTTCCCTACTGAGAACACTCTATTTGCTTCCTGTTGTGGCTGGAATCAAATTTAAGACATGCCTTTCCTTCAGGGTTTCATACAGAATCATACATCTTCTCCCATCACCATAAACATTGCTGACCAATCCAGGTATTCAAGGTTGCTATGTACAAATCTGAAAATTATGCTTGTTTGCAAGTCTCACTCTTGGTGGTGAAACTATCTTTTAGCTGCAGGCTGTACTTTCCCACTGGCTTTTTCACCTCTGTAAAAATCTGAAAACCTATACATTGCCTCATAACAAAAACAATATCTCCATTCATTGTCTCACTTTTTTCAGCATTTCTGATTTATTTAATGGTCTAGTTGATATAAGAGAAGCTGTTTTGTTTTACCACTCTCTGGAGCTTTCATGGGATCAAAATTGAGCAGCAAATTGCCTGGCCATGCAGTTCAGCTCTTCTTTATCTTCAGTATCCCAAAACAGGTTTAGAAGTAGAACAGAGTGGCTGATAGCCCACCATGTGTCGAGATATGTGTGATGTGTGTTTATTTTTCCCCTTTAGATTATTACCTCCGATTGATTTTGTGCTGTTGTGGAAGATCAGCTTTGCTCTAGTTGACTCTTGGGACAAAAGTATCTGTATAGCTGTCTGTAACTGAAGTAGCATCGTGGACATATCTATGTAAGTGTGTCATGGAGACATGGAATAGCTGATGATGTGATCACCATGCTGATATGAGAAATGTTTGGAGGACTCTGTTGACTGTCTGTTGAGTTTTAACTTTGTATTATTATTATTATTATTATGGACTGGCACCCCATCCAGGGTGCACCCATGAATTCTAGGATAGACTTTTACACTTATGTATATACATGTACATATAGCAAGACTCATTTACAGGAAACAATGGAACGCACAAGAGGGCCAATCAAAAAGTCCAGTGTTTGATGACATCATTTAAATTACGTGGGGTTTTGAATTTGCTAGGAGTTTTAACCCTAAGGACTAATGATAATAGCTATCAAAATATTTAATAACCACTACTTGCTGAATTAAGATACAATATTGTACAATATATGTATGAATAGAACTTTATACTTCTTTATACATCTGTATGTATGTATGTTGATTGTATTATCAGAATTTCTATGAAAATTCTCTGTGAGAATTAAAATCAAAATAACATCAGTGTCTAGTATATATTAGACGATAAGTAATTACCAGATAGTTTAAAAAGAAAACAATTAAATCATTATGTTTTATGTCAATGGGTGATGAACAGCTGTGGTATTATCACAACTAAATAAATGACACACAAGGGAAGCTTAGCAGCTGAGACTGACATGGGAGAAAGCTGAGAAGCTGAGATTGACATGTGGTGCAAGGGAAGGCTCAAGGAATGAGCAGGACACCGTGAAGGCTCAGGGGATGAGTATAGCACAGAGGAAGGCTCAGGGGATGAGTACAGCACAGACATGTCTCCCCTAATCAGGACACGTTTGGGGTAGAAACACGAAGAAGATGAACTTGAGGCTGAGACTGAAATGCAGGCAGAGAAAAATGCTGTACATGACACACAGCAAGCATCTAGAAACCACTTATGGTGTGTATTATGAATGGTAAAGTGAGAGTGTTGAAAATCCATTTGCCTAGGAAATCAAAATCACAATACACATGACTAAAGAGCTGGAGAATGGGACCTAGAATAAACACACAGCTACAACTGTAGAGGCAAGGGAAAATTGATATATGGGGAGCCAAGAACTGAATACTCAATACTGGAAAACATAGCTCAGTACTGCAGACTGGCACCAGGTGGGTGAAACTGGCTAGTCATAATGGACAAATGGTTTAGAATTGATTGTTTTGGCTTAAAGTATTGTTTTGTAGCAACATTTCTGATAAGACATTTTTATGGGATCGTTCATGGATTTGTTTTATTGCACTAATTAGTTTCCAGTGGGTATCTGGTCTCACCCAGAAAAGGATCAGATCCACAATTGGGTCTGGTTGCTTTCAAGATTTCTTCCTCACGCATCACAGCCAGTATTTTCCTTCCATTGCTGAATCTAGTTTGTTAATTTAGAGTCAAGTCTCTGCTGAAACAATATTGTAAACATAGCCAACATAAATGACCAAGAATCTATTTCTTCATGATGGATAATTCATTAGTGATCAGACCCAACTGAAATATGTACTGGGTGTCATAAGGAGAATGCATATTTTAAAACTACCCTACTCTGCAGTGTTCATCTTGTTTTTTATTTATTTTACATCTACACTACTGTATTCTTAGTGCAAATAAGTCCACATGTGCCCTAAAAAGGTATTTATAAGAGCCAACCGAAAGGAAATCAGGAACTGAATCCTCGAGAACACAGGCTGCAGTTATCTTAGCAGCTATGATAGCGCCCTGAGTTCACCAATAGAGTAAGTGTTTTGCTTTTACATTTCACTTTCAATCCATTAATCTCTAGATTACATGAGATTTTTCAGCACTTTATTATAAAATCAGCTTTGTGTTGTTTTAAATGTTCTAAACATTAACTTACTTAATCATTACTTATCATAGGCTCCACTATGATACAGTATAGACTGCTCTACCAAACATTCAATAAACTAATCAGTTCATGTTATATTTAACTTATGATGGATTTGTCAGAACAACTTTCTTGTTTACTATTAGAACATTTATATTTTCTATCAGAGGTCTAAGTTGAATTTTCTATACCACTTGGCATGGAATAGTTTCAAAACCATTAAACAACAAGAGCCCTCAACAGAAGTAGAAAAGACAATAGGAAGACTCAGTACACCTTGTTTAGAGCTACAGCATGAATAACACATAAATAAAACAGACAAAATAAGAAAATGAAAGTAAACAGCTCTGTCACCGCCGTCTCTCCTAGCACATTATTTGTGTCTGCTCTATTATTCCTTCCCTCTCCAAAATATTGCTTCATTGCTAAGAACAGGTCTCTCATGGCATGAGTCTCATTTCTATGTGCATGTTTGTTGAAGGTTCTTCATAGCTGGCATAAGACTAAACCAGGTGGCTCTGTGAATTTCACCCAAGTGCAGATCTCGTGTTTGAGAAGTTGATTAGCTTTCTTTCATTTGTTTGTCTCTTTTGCCTCACCAGAATATTGATCATCTGCTTCTCATGCATTTGGTGTCTAAACGGAATGGCACTTTCTTTTTCGAACATATGAGGTCTTGCATTTGCAGTTCAAGTTTTATGTTGTTTTTGACATGCAAATCAAGTCTGATTTTAATACATGCATTACTATTTTATCACTAGCTTTTTGTTCCCAAAATAGAGTGTGGTATCTGCAAAAAGTGAGGCTACTTACATAATCTTTTCAATACACACTAAGAAAGCAAATTCAATGCATCCAATTTTACCCCAACTTTTCCTGGTCAGGTTCCCAAAGGAGGGTCTGAAGCCCAACTCAGAATTCACTGGGTGTACATACTGGCAGATGTATATGCTGGACAGTCCATCACAGGATTTCATAAATGCACCATGCGATCTGTTGCGAGCCCCACCTGGGACTTGATCCCCTCAGGAACTGCTATTTCCAGGAGCTAGTTCTACCCACACTAACAATACAATAACATTAGGCAATGCTTGTGTGTGATTATTATGTTACTTTTTTTTTTTTTTTTACTGTGGATGAGGGTTGTTTATTGGACTGGAGTTTGATAAGTTTTGATACAACAGATTGGAACAGATGGAAACATGTGAGGTGTCTCCACTTACAATCTCAGCATCAGTTTAGTATATTCACATATCCATGTACTGCATACACAGTGGTACCTCCATTCTTGTCATTAATTCATTCCAGAAGGCTTGTCAAGAACAGAAAACAACAAGTACTGAGCAATTTTTTCCCATAAGGAATGATGTAACTTAAATTAATCCATTAAAGACCCCCAGAAACTGTATAAGGCATTACATTCATTAATAGAGTTTTAATGTACAGGTGATCCCTGATTTATGATGGGGATATGTTCTGACATGATTTTAGTTCTCAATGGTTGTGTTTTCATTGTTCTGTTCATCATAGGCAAAATGTATCATGAATCGATGAGTTTAACGAGTGTTTGGTAGAGTGTCTATACTGTATAATAGCAGAGCCTATGATTAATAATGATAAGTAAGTTACTGTTTTTAACAGTTGCAGTATATTAACCTACAGTTGGCCAAAATCATTAACACAAAACTTATTTTATAATAAAGTGTTGAAAAATCTCATGTAATTTAGTGGGTAATGAAATGAAAGTGAAAACACTTACTCTATTGGTGAACTCATCGGTGCTACCATTGCTGCTAATACTAACTGCAGCCGGTGTTTTGGAGGATTCAGGACAGGATTTCCATTTCGGTTGGCTGTCAATACTAACCTTTTTAGATAAGTGTAGACTTATTTGCACTGAGAATACAGTACTGTAGATGTAAAAATAAATAAAAACACTATAAACACAGTGCAGATCTTCACTGGGAAAGAGCTATAGTGAGACTGAATCACTGTGTACTGAATCATGAATCATGAATCGAGTATGGGCTGAAATGAGTCACGCGGTTTGACTGAAATTTAAGCAAGTGTGCTGAGTACCGAGCAACCGACGAGAACCAAGACAAATTTATCTGGTCAAAATGCGAGGTGGTTGAGAACCAAGGTACCACTATACTGGAATTGTGGTGGTGAAGTTGTTAAGGTGTAAGACTGTGGTACTAAAAGGTCTAGGGTTTAAATCCTATCTATCTCAAGCTACTGTTGTTAGGTCATTCAGCAAGCCCCTTAACCCACAACTGCTGGGATTGTAATTTGTAAGTCGCTCTGGATAAAAGTGTCTGCTAAATGACTAAACTTGAAAGATAAATGTAAATGTACTGCCAGAGATCCAGTCCTATAAAGTTACATAGCTATTCTTTATGTACAGTATTATATGAAATAATGTGTATCTATTATTGTATGTTTATGAATTAACTATTAACTGTGGGGACTGTGGTAGCCTAGAGGTTAAGGTACTGGACTATGGACCAAAAGGTCCAGGGTTCAAATCCCACCTCTGCCAAGCTGCCATTGTTGGGTCCTTGAGCAAGGCCCTTAACCCACAATTGCTTGGATTGTAAGATTGTATCAATTGTAAGTCGCTCTGGTTTAGGGCGTCTGCTAAATGCTGTAAATGTAAATGTAAATTTAAGAATGTGTCATATATTATACAGGAAAGTGTTTTAGGACTGTCTTTATCATGCAGATCTTGCAATTCTTCACATAACAATGAATGCACTGGCTTTGAAGAAGTACGAAAGAATATATGTAACAGAGTAATAGGTTGTACAGTATTCAGTAGTGTTTTCTTTAGGGTGTTTTTTCATCAGACCAGTCAGTCTAGGCATGTAATGACGTAGCCATATTAGTTCATCCACACTGTGTATTTCTTCAAACATAAATAACAAAATGTACTCACAAATTTACTGAATTTGCAGTTAAGTTGCTCTGTGGTTTAACATTTACACCAATTTGAAAAGTGTACAGTCCATTAAACAGGGCACAATGTGTAATTGGCTAATTTTTGTACATTTTATGCTGATATTATAGTATTGTACCCAAAAACTGTCACCACACTCTACCGTGAGAGTTATTCTGTAGCTTATCATTCAACTTCCATTCAAATTGACTCAACTACACCCACAGGAAAGATTTTAGTTCTTAATGGTTGTGTTTTCATTGTTCAGCAGGCTGTGAATGTTTCATTTATATATCAGCTTTAGTTCAGATATTTCTTCTATCACTCCTTAAGGAGTCAAATAGGAGACACAAACACATTTGAGATTAAAGGAGCCAAAATCTAGATCCAGAGAAGTTCATTGGTTGCAAGCCCAACCACATGAGCCTCCTAAGGTCCAACTCAAAACGTGATGTATACAACTGTTACAATGATGGCTGAGTAGCGAATGGAGTGTAAATTGATATCCATTCGTTTCTCTATAATAAGTGTCAGATAAACAAGAGAATCCAGTTGTTAGAGGATCTGAGAAGATATTAAGATCTCTGCTAAAACTCAAGGGGAGATATGTGAGACTACTGGAGTCTTTTGCATAAGAGAAAAAAATTGTGAAACGGAAGACTTAAGTTCCTCTTGCTCGTTTGATCTCACTGAGAGAAACTGAGGAAATATTAAGATCTCATTTATAACATTTTCCTTTTGGACAGTTTTGGCACTAACTAAACAACTTTACTGTCAGTGGATATTTTGTTTGGAAGCTTGGAGTTGAAATCACATTATTATTTAGTTTGTATTATTTTTATTTATTAATTTATTTTGCCTCATTACTCACTACTCATTACAATCCCTACATTTTTAATTGTAATTTACAAATGTAAATGTAAGACACACTGCATTCTGTCCCATTTTATTCATTTTGGGGTTGTACAATTTCAGTAACATTAACTGAGATAAGGTTGACTCCTAGAATACAGGTCACATGAAATGTCAGTGGCCTGCCAATAGCCCAAATGAGAAAATTGTATCATCAGCAATGCTTGACACCTGCACTAAAACAGTATTTGTCTAAAATGATCTCTCTGTAGCAGAACAAACAACAGAATCTTGGTTCCTGCCTTGCAAAGTTGTCATTCTAAATAAAAGACTCACCGCAATATACCAGTACGTGTGCTCTCAGTCAGAGGCCTTATTCTCTTTAGAGACTCTGCGTGTACTGACTAGTTATCTGTGTCCTGGTTTCAAAATATTACACTAATATGTTTTCTTGTCAATAACAATATTACTACTAATACTAAATTAATAAATGAACATTTAAAACATTGTATTGTTTTATTGAAAATAACTACATAAAATATGACTTTCCACCTCACACAAGCGCTTCATCATGCTGAAGCGAACCCTACTAATATTCAATTGGATATCCTTGGTGGTTGCCAAGTCTGTGATGCAAATCTGACAAAATCACTTTGGAAATTGAAAGGTGTACAACAAGATCAATCAGTTGAGGTACAAGATACCAAGGGCAACATCCTGGCACAGCAGATCGTCTTCGTGTATGATAGTTTCAGAGGCTGGGATTGTAACTCGCTCCTGTTTGCTCCATTCAAGTAGATGGATTAACTAAAGAGTAAGTGATTAATACTCTGTGATAAAATAGCATCCCATGTAGGATGTATTCCTGCACTATACTCAGTGCTGTCAGAATAGGGCTCGACCCAACACAACCCTGACCAGACAACAGATCACTGAGACTTCTCAATGAAATTACCTTGAAGTGACCTTGGGAAAAGACCCTGCATATAATAAATAAAGGTACAATATATATAAGGCTCTTTTTTTGCACACTTTTTTTTTTATTACGGTTTGAGTATCTCTTCATTGTAATCCTTGACAAAGATTTGCCAAAGAAATAATTGACAGTGTGATGCTCTGGGCAAAGCTCTACTGGGAAACTCTATAGTGGTGCTTGAAGATTTGTGAATCCTCTAGAACTTTTTATATTTCTGCATAAACATGACCTACAACATCATCAGATTTTCACACAAGTTGTAAAGGTAGATAAAGAGAACCCAGTTAAACAAATTAGACAACAATATTATACGTGGTCATTTATTTATTGAGGAAAATGACCCAATATTACATATTATTGAGTGGCAAAAGTATGTGAACGTTTGCTTTCAGTATCTGCTCTGACCTCCCTGTTCCTATAACTGTTGATCAGTATTGCACACCGGCTTGGAGGAATTTTAGCCCATTCCTCCGTACAGAACAGCTTCTCTGGGATGTTGGTGGGTTTCCTCACATTAACTGCTCACTTCAGGTCCTTCCAGGACATTTCGATTGGATTACGGTCAGGACTTTGATTTGGCCATTCCAAAACATTAACTTTATTTTTCCTTTAACCATTCTTTGGTAGAACGAATGGTTCTTGTGTGCTTAGGGTCGTTGTCTTGCTGCATGACCTACCTTCTCTTGAGATTCAGTTCAGATGGACAGATGCCCTGACATTTTCCTTTAGAATTCTCTGATATAATTCAAGATTCATTGTTCCATCAATGAGTCATTGTTCCAGCAAGCTGTCCTGGCTCAGATACAGCAAAACATGTCCAAACCATGATACTACCACCACCATGTTTCACAGATGGAATAAGGTTCTTATGCTGGAATGCAGTGTTGTCCTTTCTCCAAACATAACGCTGTTCTTTTAAACCAAAAAGTTCTATTTTGGTCTCATCCATCCACAAAACACTCTTCCAATAGCCTTCTGGGTTGTCCATGTAATCTTTAGCAAACTGCAGACGAGCAGCAATGTTCTTTTTGGAGAGCAGTGGCTTTCTCCTTGCATCCCTGCCATGCACACCATTGTTGTTCAATGTTCTTCTGATGGTGGACTCATGAACATTAACATTAGCCTTCAGTTGCTTAGAAGTTACCCTGGGGTCTTTTGTGACCTCACCAACTATTACACGCCTTACTCTTGGGACTGATCTTTGTTGGTTGACCACTCCTGGAGAGGGTACCAATGGTCTTGAATTTCCTCAATTTGTACACAGTCTGTCAGACTGTGCATTGGTGTCCAAACTCGGTGGAGATGTGTTTTTTTAGAAACCTTTTCCAGCTTGATGAGCATCAACTCTGAGGGTGTCCTTTGTTCGTGCTATGATACACTTCCACAAACATGTGTTGTGAAAAGCAGACTTTGATAGATCCCTGTTCTTTTAATAAAACAGGGTGTCCACTCACACCTGATTGTCATCCCATTGATTTAAAACAAATGACTCTAATTTCACATTCAAATTAACTGCTAATCCTAGAGCTTCACATACTTTTGCCACTCACCAATACGTAATATTGGATAGTTTTCCTCAATAAATAAATGACCAAGTATAATATTTTTGTCACATTTGTTTAACTCGGTTAGCTGGGTTCTCTTTATCTAAAAGTTTAGGGCTTTCACAAACTTTCAAGCACTGTAAGTGATTACAATACAGTATTACAGTGAAAATTATAAGTTCATTGGGGAAGACTGCACAATTGAAAGGAGGCTCTAGTATCATGTTGGGCCACCTCTAGCCTGGATACACGATGAGATATGTTTGGGCATGGAGACTTTCTGGTTCTGTATGGTATCCTGCAGCACATTTTTCCTACATATGTAGCAGATGGGCCTGTAGTTGCTGCACACTTGTAGGTTGCCAAAGCTGACATCCCAGCTGTTTCCTTTATGTACTTTTATTACTTGTGTGAAAATCAGATGATGTTTAAGGTCATATTTATACAGAAATATAGAAAATTCTAAAGGGTTCACAATTTTTCAAGCACCACTGTACCTAAACAGACCAAGTACATCCCCTCCTGTTATGATACTTCCTAATGACAGTCGCATCTTGCTCATGGATAACTCGCCTTGCGATACTTCAAAAAGTGTTCAGGAATGGCGTAGGCGTTCAAGTTGTTGACATGGTCTACAAATTCTCCATATGTCAGTATGATCTGCTGGATGCACAAGTCCGCTTTGTGAAGGCCACCTCACTACTTGGGGATGTAATGGATCTGCTACTAACACATCAAAAGCGTTGGCATGAAGGGGATCTACACAGTATTGTAGGTGGTTTTAATGTTATTGCTGATCAGTGTACAGTGGTTCTGTATGCTTGTTTTTCTAATCGTAAGACTTAAATAAGGCATCAGTGGTAGTATATTCTTTGCAGAACCATGGTCAAATGGTTTGTTTAAAAAAAAAGTAATAATAATAATAATAATAATAATAATAATAATAATAAGTCATAATAATATGTTATAAGTGCATTAAAATATGTATAAAAATGTGAAAATGTAAAAACATTTGGAACATATTAATATAGATAAATAGATGAGTTTCATTAAAATCCAGTTTGAGTAGTAGAAAAGGGATTGGGCAAGGCCTCAGTTCTAACTGATAAATGTATCTTACAATTGCTGTAGGCCTAAATGTAAATGTATGTGAGCCTGGTGCCATTCCTCAAACCAAGTTAATCTAGTTTTAGTCTTTCTTATCTGGGTTAATCATTGAGTTGTGTGACTTATTTTTGTCTTTAGTCCTTCCACAATCATGCCAAGGAAAAAAGTCTCAAGAATGTAAATTTAAAAACAGTTTTATGAGAATTGCAGTTAGTGTTGGGATTAGAAGTTCCCAATTATGGAACAATATTAGGATTATAAATCAAGATAAATATGAATGAGAATAAGGTCTATTTTAAACTACAGAAATCATCAGGCAACTCTTTCTTGCTTAAAGGAGCAAACTGCTGCAGGAGCAGAGAGTATTTCCTCTGTATATATAATAAGTCCCTCATATGGAAGTGATATGTGCCAGTGGGTGAAGATGTGACAAAAAACGACGTGACTGGGTTATGAGATGAGCCACACTTACCCATGACCAGGAAAGGAACAAAGATGTGATTTTACACACACACAACACACACACACCACACACACCACACACACACACACGTGCACACAAACACACACAGCAAACAAAAAACAATAATACTGAAAATATGCTGTATACTTCACCACAGCCTCTCATGGGCTCTGCAGTGAGGTATTCACAAGGCAAGTGTGTCTTTGTTTAATGGACTTTCTGTAATGAAACACTGCACTATGATAAGCAGGAGACAATAACAGACCGAATTATGGCATCCATACATTCACCCAATGTATTCACACCACTCAGCCAGCGAGTTATTTCAGTACTATATATGATATGTTTTCACGGTTTTGTATTGTGGATATGTATCTAAGTTTTATGCATAATATACTCACTATTTAATGAATTCCATAATTAGAATAAGATTTTACAAATTATCTTTACACATTTACACATAAGACAAACACAAAGTCAACCTAGCCTGTTCCTTAAATACAGTATACACTTAGACATGAAAGAGAGTCTGCAGTGTGATCTGATGAAAAAAGACTGAACACTTTGAAACAAATGTATGTTTGAAAAAAACAAAACAAAAAACACAATGCCAGATTTAAACCATCGGTGGTTTTGCCATTTGGAGTTTTTTTGGCCAGTGGATCTGGAAATTCTGTGTAGATATAGAAAAAAAGGGTTATATATATAGAAAATTCTGAAAACCAATGTCTCACAATCAGTAAAGAAACAGCAGAACAATGATGCAAAAATACATACTTAAATTGCAATAAATGAGAGAGAGAGAGAGAGATATATGCATGGGGGCATGCTATCATTTTCTTGGTTTACGTATAGTTTTTTGTATTCTGTCTGGAAGGAGGCAACATCCCCTGAGATGACTTATCTTGTGCCAATGAACAAGAATTTGGTTTTGTTGTTGGTAACAGACGCCCTTTAATATATCTGTCACTTAAACTACAGACTTTGATGTTTTTATCCTCTTATTCAGTTGTATTTATGAACCTTCCACTTTTTCAATGGTAGTTCAATACCATTTAATTTCTTTCTAAAAAATATCACATGTACATGATAAAGGATTCCCTAACACCCTTAATCCTAAATTCAAGAGTAAAATAACAGTGAACCATTCAGACCTCTATACAATTCACTGAGTGGTAAGGAGAGTCTGACAATTCAAATAGCATTTTTTATGTAGTTGGTAAAAACTCTAGTTTTAATACATCGATTAATACAGTATTAGTTATATAGTTATTTAGTACCAGTAATTTCCCTAATTGTTTTATTGTAGAAATGTTATACATCTAATAAGGGAGAGTTTGTGTCCTATTATGTACCTTATGTGATAGTACTAGTGCACTTGCATGCCAAATGAACATTCCTACAGAATTAATGAATAACTGCCATTTAAAACAATATGTTAAAGTAAGAGATTTTAGAGAGAAATGACAGGGCTTTATGAAAAACGCATATCGCCACTGTGCTTCATAATGGGGATGCTTGTAATCAGAACCCGAATGAAAACTTAAACATAATTAGGCCATACATTCATCCAAACCAAAGTGCAAAATTACTGTGTTGCATTCGAAGCAGTGCAGTCATTGAGAGTTTTGTCAAAAATAAAAGTATACCAAAATTTTATGTCAAATAAAAGTATATGTCTGGCTAAAGTTATTAACTTAACTGAAGAACTTTTACAAAGAAAGTTTGCATTTTGATGAATTTTATAAATGATCACTTCAAATTTGTATAAATATAAACTTTAATTTATTACAGGTGAAAAACCTTGTAGGGTGGGGGAAGGACAGCTGGGACGTTAAATAAGTTTTAATAGGTTATAGTCAGTGTTGTGCGTGAACGAGTTCAAAAGAACGCGTTCATTGAACACGCTCATTTTTCGTGAACGTTGAACTGAACGCAACACATTTTTTAATAAAGAACTTGAACGTGAATTAGTTCACATTATGTGTCCATGAACGGCAGGACATCACTGTAAATGAACGCTGGAATTTGTTTTCCATTGAAAACTGAGTGACATCTGTTTTCTCTTTTGAAACGCAACGAGAGAAAGTTCCTCCCTCCTGTATTCTCGCTGGTGCCGCTTAAATCATGTATCACCAGACAGAAATGGTTTTGACATTGTGTGCGCAATGCATTGCGGGCAACGTAGTGTCCGTGCTGAGAATAGTTAACATACTGGCTAGTTAATAACATACTGGCTTCCGCACGACGTTACACGTGATGAATTGCCCCAGCAGAGCGGGGTAGGCATAGCAACGCCGCGTACACAATTGCAGTGCCATGAGCAAATGTCTACAATGAGCAGTTTTCAAAGAACGTATAGTGATTTCTCTAGCTTGTAGTGTGAAAAAAGTATTTATTTGAATATCTCACGAAAAAAAGTAAAATGAACTGAACTTTGAACTAGTTCAGAATTAAAATTGTGAACTTTGAACGTGAAACTGTTTACTTTGAACATGTATGAACTGAACTTGAACTAGTTCAGAAAAGCTGTGAACTGGCACAACACTGGTTATAGTGATAATATAATCTTTTGTAAATATAAATAAAATACAAACATGTAACTGACTGCTTATTTGTACGTGATATGTAGCTGTGTACAAATGCTCCCATTCTTGTTGCTCCCCTTGGGGTTTGTATGGAATTACTACAGTCTATATTAACAAAATGAAGCAAAGCGTAATAATGCATTAGCATTCAAATAATGTAAGTTATAAAGAGGCCATTATATCTTTCATTGTTCTTCAAATAATGTTCATTTATTGAGACTTGTTGTGATTGCCTGTGCATAGCTTTACCAATAAAATCACAGAACCATAGAAATCATGGAAATAAAAGTTTGAAACAAGTGATTCATAATGGTAGTCTAAAAGTAAAGGTTTTTCAAAGCAGACAGAAATCCTCCTGAATTTGATTTATGATGGCTTAGCAGTTTCATAAAAAATAAATAAATAAAAAATTCTAATAACGTATATTATAAAATCACTGAGTCAGATTTTTATTTAGATAACCACAAAGGGTAAGACTGTATTGCATCAATGTCCTTTCTTTTTGTTCTTTAGTAACAAATGAATAATTTATTTGAAAAATAAATAAAAAGAAAGAAAAAAAGCCTGTACTATACCTATTTGACTGCATTAAAAGATGAGGTCAAGGAATCACAGTACAATAATGCCTTAACATTCGAGAAGCACATGGAATTGTAATCAAAAACAGGTTGATCCATTTGCAGGTATACTCAGTTGCCATGGGAGGAATGTTAAAAGTCCATTAAATCATACTTTGTTTAGAAAAAAAAACTCAACTTAATGCATCACAACACTGCTGGTGATGGCATTAGGAAAAGGACCAAATGGAGCAAAATGGATTACTAATGTAAGACACATGCTTATTATCTTTCTGCTTTGTTATGCTTTTTAACTTTTGTATAGGAGTTTCACAAGACGTGCTGGTATGAATGAACAGAATAGTCTGCAATACTAAGCAGTACACAAAGCTTAGTGATTCAGATACAAGGCCGTGGTCATAGTTAAGTGGTCTTTTAATATGCCAGGACAATGAAGGAATAGTCCGATATAATTTAAATAC
This sequence comes from Ancistrus triradiatus, assembly GCA_025084515.1. Classification (NCBI taxonomy): domain Eukaryota; kingdom Metazoa; phylum Chordata; class Actinopteri; order Siluriformes; family Loricariidae; genus Ancistrus; species Ancistrus triradiatus. Next base: position 119,966 of record JAJAGP010001627.1, on the reverse strand, counting down.
AAACAGTTATTGAAAAAAAATACACCAAGTTGTTGGAATCAAATGAAAGTTTATCTGTAGGAATGTAATGATGAAATATGTAAGTGATTACAACATTAGTTCGAAAGAATAAGTTCAAGCTGTTCAAATGAAAGAAGGCTGAGATACGATTAGGCATGAAGGCATACAGGTTCCATATGGTATCCTGTGGCACATTTGCCCACAGATGTTGCAGCTGGGCCTGTAGATCCTGCATACATTGCTGAAGCTGGTTTTACTGGCGATAAATCTGGTGACCAGGCAGGTCAAGGAAGTGTTGTAATCTGGCGGACATATTCCTGGGAAACCCATGCATTATCCTGCTGAAAAATGCCATGGAAGCCCTGCCATGACAACACATGTGGCCACAGGATGTCCTGCACGTATTGCTGAGTTGTTAGTGTTCCTTGTATCACGACTAGGGGTGATCTACTGTTGTACGCGATGGCTCCCCAGATCATTACACCTGCAGTGTGTCTCTCCACAGCAACGGCAAGATTGAAGCGATCACCACGAGGCCTCCATACTCAAATCCGAAGTCATTGGATTCCAAACAGAACCTGGATTCATCACTAAAGACAATACAGTTAGAGTCCGTAGCAGTTCAGGTTTCTTGTCCACGACACCACTGCAAACAAGCACTATGGTGCTGGCTGTCAATGGAAGGACACGTAATAGGCACAATGACAACAAATTTCCTTTTGCTAAGCACCTGGGAATGGTCTGGGCAGAGAAAGGAGTATGTGGTGAAGGTGCCTTTGTCTGGATAGTGGACAATGAAACTGTGGGAGCTGCTCAAGGCGAATCAAACAATCCTCTCTACTGGTTGTCTGTCTGTGCTATCCGAAGCCTGTTTGCTGTGTGTGCATGCCCTCACCAAACCAATGCTCCCAGCAACTTCTAACAGCTAGGTCAAAATGGCCTAGATGGCAGGCAATTTGTCTAAATTACCATCCTGCTTCTCTCAGTCCAATGATGGGCCCCTCTCAAAGTCTGTCAACTGGGCAAAATGTCTTTGAGTACATAGTAGAGGCATGTCCAGCAGTCAATTATCTCTCTGTCAGAGGTACACTAACTAAAAGTAACCTCTAAGAGCATTTTTAGAGCAGCTGGGGAAACAAGACAAGACCCAATGTCTAATCAGACTATACCTGTAACAATTTAGATATCTTTTCTCTTTTCTATCCGCACTTTCAGGAAAAATTAATGTAGCCTGTACAAACCTGACAACAATTATGGAATCACCACACTTAACTACAGGATGTTCACTCACCTTTTGATATCTTTAGAAATTAAGCAAATAAACCAATTAAAATTAAAGTAATTAAAATTAATTTGATTTTTATGAGGATTGTTTGATAAAGACAGAAACATCAGCTACTTGAAAATAAAAGATTGGTGTCATGTCTGTTCATCATGTATTTGCTATGAAGTTAAAAAAAAAGCTGGATGAACATCCTCTAGTTGTGGTGATTCCATAATTTTTGTTATAGATAGAAGATAATTATGGTGACAGATAATAACAAAGCTTAATATAACAAATATTTGATTGTAGATTGACAAAGAATCTAAAAAAATATCATCATACCCCTTTGAAATTCTTGTCTTGTAGCATGAAATTAAGACCCATAAAATTAGGAAACTTTCACCGGATTCCTTTCAGAGCTTCCTTACAAAATTTCTCAAGTCCAGTCAAATTTCATGGTGAACAGCAATGGACTGATTGTAATTCACGGCATTTCTATGACAGCTCTCAACCTATGCAACATTCTGGGCAAAGGGGTGTTCAGTATTCCTCACCTGTTTAAAAGGGAATGGCAGGGAAAAAGAGTGCATTCAGTTGTAATACATATTTATATCAAGATATAAAAAGCAGAATGACAGGCTCAATATATTGCAGAACCATCCGACATTCTGTTGCTTTCCATCTGCCAATATTCTTTAGGGATCTGGGTTTGCAGGTGAATTTCACCGGGATACATTTCCTCAAATAATTTGACATCCGGTCTGACATGCTGCTCACTATGGTAGCTGGAAAATGGTATATCAGAGACCTCTGAACCCAAGAAAACTAAATGCATGTAGCCAATCAGATACCATGACCTCTTAAAAGAAGATGAGCAATGGTGGTGTTCCATAGCATATCTCAAAGCAAATGATACATGTTTGGAGGGTGCAGCTTGTTAAGAGTAACTGAAATTCTACTCCTTAATTCTTGCCATTCCTGCACATATTTTCACAGATTACCTCTACTGAATAATTTAAAGTTTTTTCACAAAAAACCCTAGCACGTGTGGCAGCATCAAATTTAATGTATTGTGTTGTTGTTTTTTTAGCATCAAAAGTCAAAACATCTCTAATACTTCAAACAACAATGTTTTTGACTCCTGAAAATTGACGTAATGTAATTTTTGATCCTTTAAACAAACTTATTGGACAGAAATATTGTTTGCTTGTTCAAAATAAATTCAGGACTGAAAAGGTTACTTGGTTTTATTTTTTCAGGGTGGTAAAATGTGACAGGACCAAATGGGAAAGGATTGTGACAGGGGATGGGTATTTTCTAAAGGCGCACTGTATGTTCTTAATGGAGAACAGAATAACAAATTTTAACTGAGCCCCTGGCAGAATTTATTTTTTCTTTTTAAACATGGCTCGGAGTTTGTGCTGAGTTTAGTGTAAGTGCTATAAGGGGAAAGCTAAATGTCAGTGCCAGTTTCTGTAGACTATCTAAGTCAGATTCTTTGCCTCAGAAATATGTCAAAGATATCACACTGCAAAAGAGAAACCGCATCACTTTCTGTATGTCTTTCTCAAGCATACCACCATCATTCTCTATCTTTAATGCAGTCTCCTATTCTCGTATATCATGCTTACAACCAGCCACGTTTTTATGCTCCTCTGCTCTCTCAGTGAGGTGCAAAAAGAAAGAATAAGCCATGAGCTCTGTGTCCCATGGGGCATTATTTTCCCATATTGTAGTATACCGATGTTTTTTTCCAGGGTACGTCAGTGATAATATTGTAGCATTTTCAAAAATTTCATTAAGTATTATATTCATTATATTCAGGCCAATAAAACACACAAAATAAATTCTTCTGGAAAAGAACCTTTCACCCCCTTCGTTCTCTAAAGAAAAACAAAAGCCTGGAATGGAAACCAGCTGAAAAAGTCAACTTCTATAATATTTATCAATAGTAAATGAACATACTACTGTTGGCCCAAAGTTTCTGAAGTTTTTCTGAAACTGCACAGGCTGCTGGTAGACTGCTACACAACCTCAGGGAGACTCCCTATATTCAAAATGGTTACTTGCAGAGAGTTTGGTTATGTTCTCTGCATGGCTTTCTTTAGCACTCCGGTTTTCTACATCCTCACCCAAAACCAAGCCACTAGGTGGACTGAGTTCTAAATTGCCCCAATGTATGAGTGAGTGAGCGTATGTGTGTGTGGTGTGTTTGTGTTGTTGCATGTTTGTGTGTATGTGTGTGTTTTTCCACCTAACACCAAAATTTTCCATAATAGGCTCTGGACCCATTTCAACCCTGAACAGAATTAAGTGGTTACTGAAGGTGAAAATGAAGAAATTGCAACCCAAATTGCTTCATCCCAAATTGGAATCTCCATAGACAAACAGTGGCAGGGCTGTACAGAACACCTCAGTGTTTTTCCCCTCTGTTAGGTTTTCCCCTCCCAAACAAATCAGTTTGTCAACTTTGTGCCTTACTGCGCATAAAAAATATTTTCCAGCCTTAGTAGAGAACCTGACTGGCTTGCACGGAGCTCTGACCTTAACTCCATCAGACACCTTTGAGATGAATTGGAATTCTGTGAGCCAGTGCTTATTGTCCAACATCATTGCCTGACCTCACAATCATGTTCTAAAATGTAGTGAAAAGCTTTCCAAGAAGAATGCAGGCTGCTGAAGCAACATACAACAGGCAGATATTGTTTTGAGCTATATGTTCAAATGTCCAGACGGGGATTATGACTGAATGCTTCTTTTTTGGATTACACATCTCTGAATTTGACTTTAGAAGTGGCACATTCTGTGTGATCTAGGATTAGCACAACACTTTTTTGAAATGTGCCACTGTTACATGTGTTCTGCTGCACAATACAGCAACTAATTGACAGATTCAGCTTGTTGTAAAAGACTTACAAGCACCTAGTCCAAGAGGTAATTTTCAGTGCATTCATTAAAGTCCTTGAAGTGAGTGGTATCACCTTTCCAGATAGACAAGCATGCATTGTAGCAGTGCATGCCTGGGGTAACCTTGAATGTTTTACAGAAAATGTAAAAAAAAAAGTTACTGTTTTCAAATCAGCATATACATATTTCAAACCTAGCTTTACTATTATTGCATGGAGGTTGGGTCCCCTTTTTGAGTCTTGGTCCTCCCAAGGTTTCTTCCTAGAACGGGGAGTTTTCCTTCTGCCACTGTCGCCCCAGGGCTTGCTCAATTTGAGATTGGACGTAGTTTATTAGGAGATAATCTAAACCTGATAAAGGGCTTGAAGACCAATGCTCCATTGTAATCAAAGCGCATATAAATAAAACTGACTTGAAACTTTGACTTCGACTTGACTAAGATATTGAAAGTGACAAAAAGTGAAGTACAGTGGTACCTTGTTTCTTGTCATTAATTCTTTCCATAAGCCTTGTCCAAACACCGAAAAGTACAAGTAGGCAAGAACATTTTGCATTAAGGAATAATGTAAATTGAATTAGTCCATTCCAGACCTCCAGAAAATCCACACTGTATAAGACATTATATGCATTAATGGAGTTTTATTGTACAGGTGCTCATGATTTATGATGGGGCTATGTTCTGACAAATCCATTGTAAGTTAATTGTAACATGAACTGATGAGTTTAACTAGATTTTGCTAGAGTGGTCTATGCTGTATCATAGGGGAGATAGGGAAAGGATACTATAAGTAATGATAAGTAAGTTAATGTTTAAAACACTTACATTAACCTACAGTTGACCAAAATCATTACCACAAAGCTTATTTTATAATAAAGTGTTGAACAATCTCAGGTAATTTAGTGAGTAATGGATTGTAAGTGAAAAGTACAAAACACTTACTCAATTGAAGAACTCCAGGTGCTAGCATAGCTGCTAAGCTAACTTCAGCCTGTGTTATGGAGCATTCATTTCCTGTTTTGCTTTTGGTTGACTCTTATGAATCCATGGAGATTTGTTTGCACTAAAAATACAGTACTGTAGATGTAAAAATAAAGAAAATCATTGTAAAAGGTGCGGAGATCTTCCCTGAGGGCTATTGTGAACCTGAATTATTGTGTACTGAATCATGACTCATCAATCATGAAACGAGTTTCAGCTGAAACAAGTCACGCGGCTGGACTCATACAAGTTTAAGCAAGTGCACCGAATTCCGAGCAAACGATGAGAACAAAGACAAAGTTTTCAAGTAAAAATTTAATACACAGTGTGCATGACATGCCTTTGACTATTCACATTTTTCTTCACTAAACACCATTGTTCATCTTAAATAAAGACTTGAACATGATGATTCATGAAAGGTTTCCAAGTATAATACTTGAAATATTCATAGTAGCCATAGTAAAAAATATGCAATTCATTTTGCTAAAGATAACCACTAGCCTTTTGCCAAGCTGTCCGACTTCAACATACTTGCAGAAATCAAATATTAAAGGTATTTAATTCATTCATGTTTCAAGGAAACATGTCAGATGTCTCTAAACCAATTTCATATTCAAGTATTTGACTGTTCGTCTTCATCCTTATCTCTCCTCATCCCATCAGCACACTAAAGCCCATCCTCTATTTCATTACTATCTCTGACAGACTACACCAGTCCAAACAGTAGTAGTTCACTCAGCATTACAAAAACATGGTCTGGGACATTTCAAGCCCCATGGGGAATGCCACCAGAAATCCAATCAACAATTTCAGCAGGCAAAATGTCCACATGCCCTGTGTAACATTACATGGTGAGAGTCTTGGCAGACTAAATGTGCAAGAACACTACATGCTTCATGGTCTCTTAAAATATGGTCCAGTAGTACGGAAACGGTTCCATGAATGTTTGCTGATCATTACCTAATGGCTGAAGGCTAAGGGGTGATTGATTTTACCTGACTCAAATGCAAACATCAGGTCCACACAAATCAATTTAAGAGTTGGCACCCCTGGTCAAATAAAATGTTTGGTTGATTTTCTAAATGAAAAGACATTACTACGTGCACTACAGGGAACAGAACTGGTTACTTTCAAGGTTCCTTCGGTGTGAATCCCAGACAGTTTTTCATTGCTACTGTTATTCTAAAGCAGCTCTCATGTCTGATCTTAAAAACCACTATACAAGCATAAATATGACAGACAGTCGGGCAAAAAAGTGTTCAGTCAGCCACTGATTGTGCAAGTTCTCCTACTTAGAAAGATGAGAGAGGTCTGTAATTTTCAACATACTGTAGGTACACTTCAACTATGAGAGACAAAATGAGAAAAAAAATCCAGGAAATCACACTGTAGGATTTTTAAGGAATTTAATTGTAAATTATGGTGGAAAAGAAGTATTTCGTCAATAGCTAAAGTTCAGCTTAATACTTTGTAACATAACCTTTGTTGGCATTGACCGAGGTCAAGCGTTTCCTGTAAGTCTTCACCAGGTTTGCACACACTGTAGCTGGTATTTTGGCCCATTCCTCCATGCAGATCTCCTCTAGAGCAGTGATGTTTGGGGCAACACGGACTTTCAACTCCCTCCACGCATTTTCTATGGGGTTGAGGTCTGGAGACTGGCTAGCCACTCCAGGACCTTGAAATGCTTTTTTACGGAGCCTCTCCTTCGTTGCCAGAGCAATGTTTTTGAGATCATTGACATGCTGGAGGACCCAGCCACGTTCCATCTTCAATGCTCTCACTGATGAAAGGAGGTTATGGCTTAAAATATCATGACACATGGCCCCGTTCATTCTTCCCTTAACACGGATCAGTCGTCCTGTCCCCCTTTGCAGAAGAACAGCCCCAAAGCATGAGGTTTCCACCCCCATGCTTCACAGTAGGTATGGTGCAACTCAGCATTCTTCTTCCTCCAAACATGGCGATCCACAATTGATTTATTGACACCAACCTGCTTGCCTATTGTAGATTCACTCTTCCCAGCCTGGTTGGTGTAGGTCTACAATTTTCTTCCTGGTGTCCTTCGACAGCTCTTTGGTGTTGGCCATGGTTGAGTTTGGAGTCTGACTGTTTAAGGCTGTGGACAGGTGTCTTTTATACAGATAACGAGGTCAAACAGGTGCCATTAATACAGCTAACGAGTGGAGGACAGAAGAGCTTCTTGAAGAAGTTACAGGTCTGTGAGAGCCAGAAATCTTGCTTATTTTCAAAATAAATAACATAAATACATAATAAATAATAAAAAACAAATACTTATTTTCCTTAAATCCTACAATGTGATTTCCTAGATTCTTTTTTCTCATTTTGTCTCTCATAGTTGAAGTGTACCTATGATGAAAATTGCAGACCTCTCTCATCTTTCTAAGTAGGAGAACTTGCACAATCAGTGGCTGACTAAATACTTTTTTGCCACACTGTACATATATTTCTGCAAATTTGAATGCACCATTACTGTTTATATGTATAACTTGACATGTTGGGATAAACAATAAGCATGCGTTTTGGCATGAGCAAAGATTTGGGCACATTTTCAGATAACCTGCCAGTGTTTTTGTAAGGTCTCATAATTTTATTTGATTTTTTAGGGTTTAATCTAAGTTTGCTATGGACTTTTCAAAACATCATAAATTATTTGACCCTTCAAATCTCTCTTGCTGAACCTCAATTCAACAGCCAATGTCTCCTGTAAACAGCAGAATAAGAATGGAATAAGAAAGTAGAGATAATTGAGACAATTAAGTCTTACAAAGCAATAGAAGCTATAAATATTCCTGACTTTCAATTTCCACTGTCGTAATTGTCATTATCGTTGAGGTTAACAGGACTGTTCAAGCCAAGACGTAGTCTAGAAAGAAGAAAAGAAGACTTTCGAATGAAAAAACTTTCTTGTGAAAATAGACAAGTCAGGTAATCAAATCAAAACCCTCAAATCGTTGCCATAGACCAGAAATATTTGGATGATACAGGAGTAACAATGCAGTAGTCCATTTTACAGCATTTCTAGTCACTAAGTCGTATCACACATAATGTATTACTAAGTCAACATCTGCAGTGTAAAACACAACCCATAGATCACCCAAAAGGCATTCTGGAATCAAGTACTGTGGTCTGATATATCAAAAATTGCACTCCTTGACAAGTCACCAAAGGTGTACTACTTTCTGTATAAATGATGCATGCAATTAATTAAACTATGCATATTGCAATTCTCTTACAAAGTACGTATACTGTACAGAGAATATACAATGCAAAATCTACACATTTAACATAGTCTAATCTCAGTAGAGAAGGCATGACAGTGTACAATGTCAGCCTCAGCTCAAACCAGAAGAGACAGTGGAGACTGCAGATAAACTGTGCTATAATTAATACAGCAAGGAAGAGGTGGTTGATAAAAGTGCTGATAAAATTGGGCTCTATTTTTGTGCAGGCAAAAGCATAATGTAGTTGTAAGCTTATAATGATGGCATATTGCTAATCTGTTTGGACATAGGCCATTTTAGTTGCTATTAAATGAAAGTATTAAAGTTGGGGTATGGCATTCAAAATACATAAGCACAGTGATGTTTTCAAACATCACTGTGTAAAGATGCAATATGTAAAGACAATATCAAATGTCCTCATTCTAGTACAGGTTAGTAAGACATAACTAGGAAACTGTGACAATTACGAGCAACTTATCAGTGATTTTACACAGAACATAATGAACAGAACTAATAAAATATCCATATTTGCAAAATGAATTGTTGTAACTTGACTGCAAGCTAGACCTTCCCTCCCACAATCTCACGCTGCCTTCTCATCCACTTCGCGCTTTCCCTTGATGACATTGTGGCATTTAGCAGATGCCCATATTAAGAACAACTTATAATTAAACTTAATAGTGCAGTGTTTTACTCAACAGTGTCCAACAGTGGCAACTTGCCTTGACTCCTTTACCACTGAGAAACACCCATTTACGAAAAAGTACCACAAGGTTATATATTCAGCTGAACCTATGGCAGAGGAAACAGTAAACAGTATGTCACATTCGTACATAACCTGTATTAACTGTATGTTCTTGAGCTCAAGTAATCACCTTCTACAAAGCATGCATTGTAGTGAAATTTAATTTCACCTAAAAGAGCTTAACACAGTTAAAGCAGCATGATGGCTCGGTGGGTCGCCTTACAGTGACAAGATCCTGAGTTTGATCCCAGGTGGAGCAGTATTGGTCTTTTCTGTGTGGAGTCTGCATTTTCTCCCCATGTTCCTGTGGGTTTACTCTGGGTGGTCCGGTTTCCTCCCACAGTCCATAGACATGCTTTGGGCTAAATTGGCCCCGGTGTATGTGTGCCCTGCAATGGATTGGTGCCCTGTCTAGTATTGTACCTGCCTTACATCCTATGCCACCGGCTCTCCTGCAACCCTGTCCAGAATTAAGTGGATAAGAAAGTTCATTCCACAGTCTGAACATGAGTATGAGAAGTGTCTTGATACTTATCTTTCTTTTGTCTTTATGGGTGGAATCCAGTCGAGCCATGCTTGAGTCTCCAAGAGTACAAAATGCAGAGGCAGTTTTGATTAGAGCTTTTTGGTAGGAAAAAGAAGGTCCATTATTAGCTTTGTAGGACAGTATCAGCATGTATGCAAATGGAACACAACAGTTATGGGATGGTGTGGAAGACCTTGGCTAAATTGATTGCAGAACCCCAGTTCTCTTGAACCTTTTTCGGCAGTGATTTCCATTGGGCAAATCTTAGAGAAAAATCCAGTCAGTCTTCTTGTCTCCACACTAATGAGAACCCTTATGGACCTTGATTGAGCTTTCAGTTACGTAAGGAGTCAGTCACAATCTCCCTCTATCTCCTTCACAACCTATTCTCACTAATTCCATCACACACACACACACACACACACACACACACACACACACACAAACAAAATGTGCATAGTCACACTGTGCGAGTGAGACCTACACACACAAACACGTTCATGTTCATGGCCTCACTGTGAGTCCCATTGCCAGAGGTGAACAAAATCAAGCACTTGAGCTGCTATGGACTACAACAATAAAGCGCTCAGTGTTTGTATAATTTTGCTCAAAAGTTTACAAACCCTTTAGGATTTTGTATATATCTGCATAAATATGAACTAAAACCAACAGATTTCCACACAAGTCTAAATAAAGAGAAAGAAGTCAGATGAGAGTAATACATGAGAAAGAAAATATTATACTTAGTCGTTAATTTATTGAGCAAAATGATACAAAGTTACATATTTGTGAGTGGCAAAAGTATGTGAACCTCTAGAAATAGCAGTTAAATTGAAAGTGCAATTAGAGTCAGATATTTTGAAATGAGATGACGTGTGTCGTCGTCGTCATCATCATCATCATCATCATCATCATCATCATAATTATCATCTTCATTTAATTCCACAATATAGAACCTTAGGTTTAATATGGGTGTTATGTTCAGTAGACATGCAATATCCAGAAACTTTATCAAAATTAAGAAATGTTTATATAGGCCTACAGAAACAGCCAAGTAACCTTGATTGTCTTGTGACAACAGTGTACAACAATGTGAAGCTTTGTGATTCATTAGACAGTAAGTTATCAAGTTCTCATAGTAGACATGTTGGGTGCAGCAGACTTTGTTCAGAGTAAAGACCGTAGCTTTAGCAAAGAACAAATCACTTATAACAATATAAGTTAGAGTGATATACACACATTAGTCAAAAGACTAAAACCACGCACATACCGAAAAGAAAACAAACAAATAATGGTATGGAACGCTGGTTATGTCATTAAAACACATGTGCACCATTTACACGAGGAAGTGAAGGAATCAGGATGAACTGCAGGGATAAGGCAAACCCTGGGCTTTCACGTGGACACTCTCATCTTTCTAAGAAGGAGAACTTGCATCAGTCGCTGACTAAATACTTTTTTTGCCCCACTCACTGTGTTTGTGTATATTTGTATGTATGTATATACATATATATATACACATATGCTATATATATATATATATATGTGTATTCCTAAGCACAAATAATTTAATTAATGTTTAACCTCTGTGTATGAGTTCTGAGTACAATTCTTAAGTAAAAATCCCTTGTTAGAATTTACATAACATTCTTTTCAACAATCCTTTTTCTACTAAGAGCTTATACAGTAAGTGTGACTTAGTCAAGCCAACATAAAATGAAATGCTAATTTCCAGGCCTCTGGGAGTGACATTAAACACTGTGTTTCATTGCCACGAGTTTCAATGCAATTAAACTGTATTCAATCTTAAGTTGAATGTGAATCTGAAAGGGGGGATCAGGCAGCTTTATCAGATATATAATTAGAGTAATTTTTTTACCTAACCAACAGCGTAGCTTAAAAGTGTGCTTCAAATTACTGTAGACTATATGTTATTAAAATTATTGACTGATGTAACAGTGACAAGACATTTCAAATGTACAACAATACATTGTTTGCAGAGATTGATAAAAACCAACAATTTACTAGAAGATATCATTATAAACCATGGACTAAATGGACTTTTTCTATAGCTCAATTAGAATATATTCCTTTAAAAAAATCTGACCAAAGGACAATGACATTATTATCTTGCATCATTCTGTATGTTTGTAGCAAAAGCACCATGTCACAGGCATTTGAAGACAAAGAAGAGAGTGCTATTTAATTACATTAAATACCAGACAACACTGATTGATTATATATTTATTGTGAGTTAGGGGAGTTTGGAATTAGGCCCTAAAGATGCAATGGCTAACTGACACAGCTAAGCTATACACAAACACAGGGGCTAACAGGGAGCGCTAAAACAATACAATCCAATACAAATACTAATAGCTGATATACTGTATATGGAACACTACAGAAGATAAAAAAGAAAGAGCTACAGCTAAGAGTTAACATGGAACACACAAGACAAGGAACAGTACATAAATCAGGCAGAGACGAACCATAACAAGAGCAATAGGACTGATTACAGTACATAGAACAGGAACAGGAGTAGACAAACTGTAATCAGAGCAACAGGAGTGACAAGAACAACATGCTAAGGAGCCAGGCTAAAGAGCACATTAAGCACATTAGGCTGTAATTGAGCAGCATGCTGTGGAAAGAGAAAAGGGTCAGAGGAGAGCCATGTAGGATGATGTAACTAGCAGGCTGTCCCCAGCACATGTCATCCTGATATTAGTTTTCTCATATTATTTATTTACTTTTTAATTTTTAATTAGGCACCAGAGACAAGTATTTTATATCCTATTTATTACTTTGTACTGAAGCACTAAGTATTTAAGTTCTATAGTTGCTACACTACCAGAAGTTTAATATTGCAAAATGCTCCAGCCTATACAATGGTGGTGCTATGAAACCTCTGTTACTCATTAACAACCGACTCAACTGATGGTACATTATTATACTATACTATAACATGAATCTAATCTTTACTACCCTTAAAATGTTTGCTTGTATAGTTCATATCTATACAGGGTTAATTAACTTAACGATTTTTCATTGATTAAGAGGACTCATCGTTTGATGTGTGAACTGGTATGTCATGAACACAATTTCAGTGAAATGGATATATTATTTCTGACATACTTCACAGATTCCAGTTTGTATGAACTGTCTTCATATTTTCTTTCCTTTGAAGTGCAATGACTTTATGTCTGAAACCGAAAACAAAATGATTCAATAACATTCTCTATGATTCTTTGAAGTTTTATTGTTTTCAGACCTTTAATGGAGCCATAACTGCATGGGGGAAAGACAAAAAGGAAAGAATCTATATGACACTGAAATAAAAAGGCTTACTGGTAAATACACGAGTACGTTGTGAGCGGGTGTATTGTACTGCACTGCAAGACCATCACTTACTGTCACTTTTGCTTATTCCACATCCAAGTAACGAATGTGTTGTAATATAAATGGCTATGGAGATGGTTCCTGCACAGAAATGTAAAAACTGTGTGATTCTTTATAGTTAAAACTGCACCAAATCTATTGATGTCCTCATTAGTTCTGGATCAGGGTGAGAATTAATAGGATGTCAGCATTCCCTTTGAATGCAGAAGACCTGGTGCGCTGCTAATTAGCTGCTAAGTATCTGTCTTTCAGCCAACTGCATAACTCTTGTGTGATCCACATGAAGCCTTCCCGAGCTAATTGGGCGCTGCCCAAAAGCAGACTCCGAATGATACATTTTTTGTGCAATACGACAGTGTGAAAGTCTTTTGTGATAACTAGAAAAGTCCATTTTGAATATATGGCACTTCCATGTGAATTTTCATTGTCTTCATCAAGGATAAAAGTATAAGCATATGTTTGGGCACTCCTGGTTATAAATCACATTGTTAATTTAAATGAATATAAGTTATTACAACCTCTGCAGACAACTAACATAACAATGACATATTACTGGGCTCGAGGGGTGCAGCGTCTAATCTACTGCAGCTTCTATGCCCACCACATCTGAAACCTAAGCCGCAGAGGTGTTTTAGGCCTGGCACTGAACAGACACAATTAGAAGTCTTTGAGGGAGGAAAAGCTGGACTAGGATTCATCTTTCTGCTGTTGGAGGTCATTTGAGGTGCTGTAGCCCGTTCCACTGTACAGAAGGCCACCACCTACAGATGAAAACAAAGTTGTATGGAGGCACTATCTGACCTGGGACCCTCCTTCCTCAGCAGAGAGGTCATTCAGACAGTGGGGAAATATTGCAAAAATGTGAGACTGTGATAGCCTAGCAGTTAAGGTCCTGGACTATGTACCAGAAGGTCCAATGTTTAAAGCACATCTGCCAAGCTGCAACTGCTGAGTCCTTGAGGAAGACCCTTAACTCACAATTGCTTGGACTCTAAGATTATATTGGTTGTAAGTTGCTCTGGATAAGGGTGTCTGCTAAATGACTAAATGTAAAAATGTAAAAAAATTGCCATGTACAGCATTTAGTAAACAGCCAGATCGACTTAAAATTTAAATGAGTGGTGGAGAGTTAAGGGCCTTCCACAAGTCTCATTGTTAAGTCCAGGATTTGAATTTACAATCTTTCAGATTAGTAACCCAAAGCCATAACCACTGAACAATTAAAATAATAATAATAATAATAATAATAACAATTAACAAATCGTTCACCAGAGGTGCCCAAATGTTCACATAAATCTGTAACATTGTCAACATTTTTGAAGTTCACAAGCCAGTTCTGTGTGCTAGGTGTGTCATCAGGTGGGTTAACTGGCAATTTTATTAGCTTGTGTTTATTCTTTATTTATTAAGATATGGTACAATCATTTCTGAGACCATGTGTGAAACACAGCTTGAATGAGTCTTGCCAGTGTACACTTACTGTATTCCAATGAAGTATGAATTATATTCTTGCTTCCTTTAATTATTATTTTTTAATATTGATTCTTCTTTAGAAGTGAGTAGGAGCATACAATGTACACCTAATGAAATGGTAATAATATGGTAGGCACCAATTTGCTGCACAACCACAGCTGAACAATATAAAATAATCCAGTTATAGTTGTGGCTTATTGATTCTCATTTTCCACTTTTGCAAACATTTTTGTATTGCTACAGTCCAGAAATTCCATTAAGGAGCATATAATTATTAATCTAAATTGGGCAGTTTAACTATGGCAAAACCCAGCACAGAAAACATAAACTATACTCATTGACAATAAATAATACACCCAGATACAGTTCATTGGCAAAAAAAAAAAAAAATCTCACTAAGAAGGAGTTGTTGGAATTGAATGAACTTTATTTGTGTGAATGTAATGTGTTAGGATCCGTGCCTTTCTGCCAGTTTGTGTTTTGTTTTTTCCACAATGCCTTTCGGGACCAAGATGGCCGGATCCTAACCTGAGTCTTTCAAGTTGCATCTTGTTTGGTTTCGGTTTTTCATTGGTCGTTTTTGTTCATTGATGCCGCGCACAGCTGTATTTCTGTTATATAAACGCCTCGCTTCCCAGTTGCGACATGGTTGTATAAACTCTTTGTTATGGACATTTGTGGGATAGTGGTACACTGTTTTTTCGCTCCCATGTTTTTTCGCTTCTTTTCTCCTTTTTTTTCTTTTGGTCTCCGAGCCATGTCTTTGTTTTTGCTGTGTTTCTCTCAGTTCTTATTTTCTTTATTGGGGTTTCGACCCTCTTACCAGGTCTTATTTTTCTTACCGTTTTTTCTTAGTGGTCGCTCGTTTCCTTTGTTCTCCCGTTAGGTGTTTATTTTTGTTGTATTATTTTTGTTATAGTTTTCTTTATCGTGGTTCGGCACTCGTCGGTTTCATTTTGGCGTCCGTTCTTCTAAGTGGTTGCACGTTTCTTTTGTTATCCTATTAAGTTTTACTCTGAGTTATTGTTTTCCTCATTGTGCTTATCGGGACTCATACCAGGTTTTATTTTGTATTGGTTCTTCTGAGTTACTGCTTGTATCTTTATTTATCCTGTATTATTATTATTATTATTATTATTATTATTATTAATAATAAACTGTTTATTTTTTGACTGAAACTGCGTCTTCATCTGCTCATGCCTCGCCAACCCCGTAACAGTAATGATGATATACTGTATGTAAGTGATTACAATATTACAACAAAAGCATAAGCTTATTGTGGAAAACAAATTAAAATAGGCTTTAGTATGCTGTTTGTACTAAAGCCTCCTTTAGTAACACAGTAACACAGTTCCAGCCTTCTAGCCAGTGGCACCATTCCAAAGCAAGTTTGATGGCTAGTAGCTCCTCATCTCCTACATCATAGTTTCTTTTTTATGGGAGAAGAAGGCCACGGTGTGCAATTTGGGTGGCTCTCCCTGTCACTGTGACAACACTGATCCTGTACCAGCATCGGAGGTATCCTCTATGATGAAAGGGGGTTGAGGGTTGGGATGTCGTAGGATGGGGACACTGGAGATGGTCCTCTTGAGGGCACGGAAAGCCTGTTCAGCTCTGGGAGACCAGCTTAGAGAATGGGGGTTACCCTTGAGCAATGAGGTGAGAGGTGCTACAGTACTGCTGAAGTGGCATATAAGTCTTCTATAAAAATTGGCAATCCCAGAAAACGACGTAAGAGTTCCATAACTGTGTGGGGCTGTGGCCATTACAAGACACCACGGACCACGGAATCATCCATGGTGACACCAGTGGGAGGTAAAATATATGCAAGGAACAAAATGTACTGTATGTGGAAAATGCACTTCTCGGGCTTTACAAATAGTCGGTGCAGGGGGTGGTGCTGGAGAACCTATCATACATGCTCGATATGGGCATCGAGAGAGGGAGAGTAGATGAGGATTTCATCAACATAGGTAATGGCAAAAATTCCTAGTACGTCTTGTAGTACCTCAATGTGTTAGGGATCGCTCCTTGGTCGCGTTTGGCCAGGAGTTGTCAGAGTTTGATGGCGTGAGCTGCAGCAGCGCTATCGCACATGTGTCAGTCTTCCCGGGCTTTTAATGGGTAAGTGGCGCCACCTGTGGGCCAGCCTTTATAAGCAAACCTTAGGGACTCATTGGCTGCCACTGCCTCGCCCTTGTTCACGTGACCGGCGTCTCACGTGACTTTTGGATGTACCCGGCGTTTAAGAACGCACATATGCGCTTGCTGCTGACAGAATTTATTAGACGGCCTTTTTCATTTCGGTTTTGTTTTATTTTTGTAGGGACACAGGTATCGTCCTGGGGGTATGAAGACCCTCAGACGGGGGCTGCCAAGAGGCAGCACGGTAAGGTAGGGCCCTAGATAGGTAGGGTCAGTTTTTCTGTTTATTTATTATTTTTACTTTTACCGAGCTGCTCTGTCAGCTCTTTGCTGTGTTCCCGCCGTTCTTTTCTCATGCCATCGCCCCGTCCTCGCCTTTGAAGAGGACATCGTGTTTGTTTAAACCACGTCCTTTTTACTCCCTGCGATCGTGCCACTCCCGCGGTCACCTTTTGATCCGCGGTTGATGCGCAACGGAGGCACGCCGTAAGTGTGCTTTGAAAATTTCTGCGGTACGCTTCCGGCGTGCAGTTTCGTTTATTCAGTTTTATTTATTACTCACATCTTTTATTTAGTTTCTTTAGTTATTTATATCTTTGATTTCATTTGCTTTAATTTATTTAATTACATTTCAGTTATAAATACCAACTGGAGCTAACTGCAATTGGGTCCCAATACATTTATATTTTTTGTTTAATACGGTTCCTCTTCCTTCGACCACCTGCTCGAGCTGGCACTAGTGGCGGAAGCTAGTCTCGAGCAGCGGCAGAGTGTGGGCCCGCCACGCACTCAAGCCCCGTGTTCGAGCATTCAAGCTCCACGGAGAGGCATTTAGCACCGCTCGGCCCCGTACAGGAGCTCAATGCGCCCACAAGCCCCGTGTATGAGCACTCTGGCTCCACGGAGAGGCTTATAGCGCCGCCTGGTCCCATTCACGAGCGCACTGAGCAGACAAGCTCCATAAATGAGCACTCAGCGTCCTCCAGTAGTGAACATGGGCTCTCCGTGCTCTCAAGCTCCGCACCAGGGCAGTCGGACCCTGTGCCTGAGCCTATGGTGCCGCCTAGCCCAGTACCTGGGCTCGCCGCACACTCAAGCCCCGTGTTAGAGCAGTCAAGCTCCACGGAGAGGCACTTAGCGCCACCTAGCCCCGTACAGGAACCCATTGCGCCTCCAAGGCACGAGCTCGTGGAAGCTCTGAGAGGGTTCTGCATGCTGCGCATGCGCAGACCCCCAGCGCTTGTTGCGCAATGGAGGCACGCCATAAGTGTGCTTTGAAAATCTCTGCGGTACGCTTCCGGCGTGCAGTTTACTTTATTCAGTTTTATTTATTACTCATATCTTTTGTTTAGTTTCTTTAGTTATTTATATCTTTGATTTCATTTGCTTTCATTAATTTAATTACATTTCAGTTATAAATACCAACTGGAGCTAACTGCAATTAGGTCCCAACCCATTTATATTTTTTGTTTGATATGGTTCGTCATCCTTTTTATATGGCAAACCGTAACACATTGATCATGGCCTGGAAGACAGAGAGTGCATTGGACAGTCCAAAGGTCATGGCTAAATATTCATAGTCTGTGAGGTAGACAGTCTTCCCACACGAATCCTCACTTAGATCTCACGAGATCCAGCTGAGTAAAGAACTGAGCCTCCCATAACTGCTCAAGGGCTGTAGGAACCAAAGGTAGTGGGTTACGAAACTTTCTGGTGAACTGGTTAAGACCCTGATAGTTAATGCATGTCAATGCATGATAGTCAATGCAATCCCATCCTGTTTAGGGACAAAAAAGAAACCTGCAGCAGCTGGAGATGAGGAAGGTCTGATGGTCCCTCATGGTCTTGATTTCTGCAGAGGACAATGGGTAGACAATGGGGATCAGGTCTGTTGTTCACTAAATACCTCAGCCAGGTCAGCATGCATGTTAAATTCATTATCAGGAAGGGGGAAGCAATGTACAGAGCCACAGGGTCTTCGCTCAGGGTACGACAGACAATGCTGGAGACAAAATGGTGACCAAGTGTTACGGTTCGCCATATTAAGACGATGACGAACCATATAAAACAAAAATATAAATGGGTTGGGACCCAAATGCAGTTAGCTCCAGTTGGTATTTATAACTGAAATGTAATCAACTAAATGAACAGAAAAATAAAACTATAAATCTAAACAATAAATAAAACTAAATAAACACACAGAAATGAAAAGGAAGATATAAATAACTAATTAAACTAAATAACAGATATGATAAATAAATCAAACTAAATAAACTAAACTGCACGCCATAAGCGTAAAGTGTGTGGATTCACGAGCAGGTGCAGCTCCGTGGTTTAAACGTGGACGCAGGGGCGTGGCACGGTCGCAGGGAAGTGAAGAGGACGTGGTTATTAAACACTGCGTCCTCTTCAAACGCGATCGGGGAATAAATATTCCCGATCGTGGCGAGGAGGGGTGACGGCGTGAGGAAAGACGGCAGGGACGAGGCAGGAAGCTGCCGGGGCAGCTCGATAAAAGCAAAAGAAAAATAATAAACAAAAGAAACGCTGACCCTGTCTAGGGCCCTAACGTTACCGGGCTGCCTCCTGGTGGCCTCACGTCTGAGGGACTTGATTCCCCCAGACTACCTCTATCCCTACTTAAAGAAAATAATAAATGGAAGGAATGAAACGAGCCGTCAAAAAGCCGGAGCGCAGCAGCAGCGAACGCGACTGTGCATTCAAAAATTCCGGGTGCAACCAAAAATCACGTGAACGGCAGTCACGTGATCACAGGCGTAGGCAGTGACAGCCACTGAGTCCAAAAGGTGTGTTTATATAGCCTGGACCCCAGGTGGCGCCACTTACCCATAATCAGGCCGGGAAAGTAGATGCACGCGCGATCGCTGCTTCCGCAGCTCTCGCCGTCAAGCCGGGACGACTCCTGGCCAAAAGCGGCCAGGAAGCGATCCCTAACACTAAGACATAATTTCATTGCTAATCCAGGAAATCGTAGAGTTGTGTTTGAGTAACCAGTGTAATCCAAAAATGAGAGGAACCCGAGGACTGTGGATCAGGTAAAACTGGATTAACTGAATTAAAACTGGAGTGTAGAGTGCTAGCTGAGCCCATGGGTTGCCCATCTACTGCGGTGATGGGAGGCTTGAATGGAGTTCCTCGAGCGAGAGACACCACCCTCAAGCCATCTCATCATCAGTGAAGTTCCCCTCTGCTTCCGAGTCTATTAATGCATAGAGAGAGACAGTCCTATGTGGAGTCACCATGAGGACAGGAATCTTAAAAGAACAAAGGCTGGCAGGAAAGGAAGCAGAGGGGGCAAAGACAGCGTTTCCTGGTGAAGTGGGCCCTCACAAGATGAGCGACCTCCTGCGCAGATGGGACACAAGATACCAGGTGCTGACTTGAGCCACAGTAGAAGCAGAGTCTCTCTGCTCTGCGGCATTGACGTTCATATCTGCGTAGCAGAATGTAGTCCATCTGCATAGTAGACTCACTTTCTGGTGTGGGAAATGCAGCTGAGAAAGAAGAGTGAAGACAAGGTCCAATCCAAGTGAATGGTTAAGGAAACCAGATTGTCTAATGTGGAGCTGAAGTCACGACAGGCCAACTCAGCTTGGAGATCCTTCTCTAACCCCTGCGTGTAGGTAGCCATAAGTGCGCCATCACCCCATCCACTCTCAGCTGCAAGAGTGCGAAATTCCAATGCATAGTCGGTTACAGTGCATTGTCTCTGTTGTAAATGCAGTAGAGTCTGACCACAACTAGCGCCTTGACAGGAGTGATCAAAACAGCTCGAAATCCCTGCGTGAAATGAGCATAGGTACTGACCACCTCCCCTTGGTTTCAAACAGCTGTGGCCCATGAGAGAGCACGTCCGTTCATAAGCAAAATAAACAGTGCAATATGTTGTGCGTCAGATAAAGTCAGTTAGTTGATGAAGTACAATGAACTCTGCAGGAGATACCCCCTACTCTTCTGGGTCACCCTCATATTTGTCAGGAATAGCCATACAAAAACAAATTCTCACCCGGCAGGGGGAGACACAGGAGGTGGAAGTGAAGCTGGAAATGGGATATTGATGGGTGGTAAGATCGTCAGACGCTGTACGAGATCGGGACGTATTTGAAGGAGCAGTGCATTCATTACAGAAATGAGAAACAGCTGAGGGTGTTTAGGAATCGGGAGATGGGAATGTGGAAGCGAGACGATCAAACAAAAGAAGCCATAAATGGACAAACAAAAATATGAAATGGAAGTTGGCTGGAAATATTTATAACAAATATATAAATGAATGTAGTATTACCTTCACTGTAAAATCAAAGAAAATACAAGCCAATAACACCTACATATACAGTGGAGCAAAAGAGTATTTAGTCAGCCACTGATTGTGCAAGTTCTCCTACTTAGAAAGATGAGAGAGGTCTGTAATTTTCACCATAGGTACACTTCAACTATGAGAGACAAAATGAGAGAGAAAATAATCCAGGAAATCACATGGTAGGATTTTTAAAGAATTTAATTGTAAGTAATGGTGAAAAATAAGTATTTGGTCACCCACAAACAAGCAAGATTTCTGGCTCTCACAGACCTGTAACTTCTTCCCATAAAAAGCATTTCAATGTCCTGGAGTGACCTAGCCAGTCTCCAGACCTCAACCCATAGAAAATTTGTGGAGGGAGTTGAAAGTCCGTGTTGCCCCAAAACATCACTGCTCTAGAGGAGATCTGCATGGAGGAATGGACCAAAATACCAGCTACATTTTGTGCAAACCTGGTGAAGACATTTAACCACTGTCATTGCCAACAAAGGTTATGTTTTATTGAGAATTTAGTTAAACTTTTGTTATTGACCAAATACTTATTTTCCACCATTCTTCAATGTGATTTCCTGGATTTCTTTTTTTTCACATTTTGTCTCTCATAGTTGAAGTGTACCTATGATGAAAATTACAGACCTCTCTCATCTTCTCATCTCACTCAAATGTCTGCAAATCTGTAACTGCTGCAAATAGAAGTTTCGTGTCATAGGAGGTGAATGGTTTGAACCCAGGCACAAAGTGATATTGGATTCGCCCTCTTTGAGTGCTATGTGCTATTGGCGAGGCCAAGCTTTATAGAAGCCCCAGGGAAAAGGATCTTCTCTTACAATTATTTAATATATTCTAAACTAAGGGAGGGGAGAGCTGAGCACAAAATGGTGGCTACAAACACAAAATGGTTGTGGGGAACTCTAAGGGGAACTCTAATTAAAACTCAGGAGGATATGCATTTTCCTTCATCCCCCAAATGCAAATAAAACTTTTCTTATTTTCACATTTAACTCACTTTCTGGTTTTATTTCTGAACAAAATTTCAACCCCCTATTTTTGTCCTTCTCTCAGTTTTATAGACTGTTCTGCTTGTGTTCTTGGTCTTCTTAGTAGCATGCATTGCTTTCTTTCACTTTTATCTTTGTCATAAATATTCTGTCTTCTCATGATTTCCCTAGATCAACTTTCATATGTTTTCCCATATATATTCCTTTTGTCTTTCTCTTTCCAAGACACACAAACAATCAAATCATTTACCAGTAGCATCTCATAAACAGAAACCCCGGTGATGCTGGCTGTTGACCAGTTTAAATGTGTAGTACTGTCAATACTGAAGTTGTTAAAACCACATGATTAGATTTTCACACAAGGCCTAAAAGTAGTTAAAGAGGACCCAGTTAAATAAATGAGACAATAATATTATACTTGGTCATTTATTTATTGAGGAAAATCCATGATATTACCACGCCATGTTTCACAGATGGGATAACGTTCTTATGCTGGAATGCAGTGTTTTCCTTTCTCCAAATATAACACTTTTCTTTAAAACCAAAAAGTTCTATTTTGGTCTCATCCGTCCACAAAACATTCTGCCAATAGCCTTTTGGTTTGTCCACCTGATCTTTAGCATGTTCTTTTTGGAGAGCAGTGGCTTTCTCTTTGCAACCCTTCCATGCACACCATTGTTGTTCAGTGTTCTTCTGATGGTGGACATTACGCCACTAACATTAGCCAATGTAAGAGAGGCCTTCAGTTGCTTAGAAGTTACCCTAGGGTCCTTTGTGACCTCACTAACTATCTCACGTCTTGCTCTCTGAGTGATCTTTGTTGGTCGATCACTCCTGGGGAGGGTAACAATTGTCTTGAATTTGTTCCATTTGTACACAATCTGTCTGACTGTGGATTGGTGGAGTCCAAACTCTTTCTAGATGGTTTTGTGACATTTTATAGCCTGATGAGCATCAACAACTCTTTTTCTGGAGTCCACAGAAATCTCATTTGTTTGTGCCATGATACACTTCCACAGAACATGTGTTGTGAAGAGCAGACTTTAATAGATCCCTGTTATAAATAAAACAGGGTGACCACTCACACCCGATTGTCATCCTATTGATTGAAAACACTTGAATCTAATTTCATCTTCAAATTTCATCTGCTAATCCTAGAGATTCACATACTTTTTCCACTCACTAATATGTAATATTGGATCATTTTCCTCATTAAATAAATGACCAAGTATAATATTTTTGTCTCATTAGTTTAACTGGGTTCTCTTTATCTACTTTAAGAACTTGTGTGAAAATCTGATGATGTTTTAGGTCATATTTCTGCAGAAATATAGAAAATTCTAAAGGGTTCACAAACTTTCAAGCACCACTGTAATTTGTAGTTTGTGGTAGAAAGCTGTGGAAGAAAGGTTTCTGTTCACTAAGAATAATTATGCAGCCTGTGAGCAGAAGTGCAGTCAGAATGGATGGTATAGTCTGCTTGTAATTTAGTTGGGCATCAAGTCTAAAGCTATGGCCTTGAAATCGAGTGAGCGCCAGTAACTCAAAACACAAATTGAACCAAGACTTCCTGCCAACACTTGAGTACTTGACCTTGTTGAAGCAAATGTGATTACACAAACATAACCAGATGAACACTATCCCCTTGTGACACTCTCTATTTTGGAGTCATACCATGTTACTACAATACAGAATTCTATCTATTACAGCCTAGCTAATATCACGAAACATCAGTCTTTCCCCCAAAATCCCCACTTATGTTGATCTTTTTAGCAGGATTTTGTACGGTGTCAGAAAGCAGTCAACAGGTATGCCGTTGGTGTGAATTGTTTAGTAGTTTTTAGTAAAAAAAAATTTAAATAAAGATTTAAATAGTTTATGCTTTATGTTTACAACCCCAATTCAGAAAAAGCTGGGATAGTTTGTAAATCCAGTTTGACAACAAATGTGTGAAAAGATTTTTGAGAAGTTTAAAATTTTTTTCCTTTCTCAAAGAGATTGGAAGGGATTTGCACATTTCTGTACTATCTTTTCCTGATGTATGGAATGTATTGTCTGAAATGCATGAACAGATATATATATATATATATATATATATATATATATATATATTTACAAAAAACTGAATAAACTGAAGTTGATCAGACAAACCTGAAATATATTGGGTGAAACACAAGTGCAAGTAAATGTAGGGACAACTGTGGTGTGCTCTTTTTGTAAGTCCATCACACACCAGGATGTATTAATGATCCCCTGAGTGAACCCTCTAATTACATTTATACTTATGTTATTTAGTAGATGTCCTTATCCAGTGTGACTTACAACTTATACAGTCTTACAATACAAGCAACTGTGGGTTAAGCATCTTGCTCAAGGACCTAACTGTGGCAGCTTGGCAGAGGTGGGATTTGAACCAGAGTCCAGTATCTTAATTGCTAAGCTAGGCTATGGCTAGACTACCACAGCTACCACAACAGTCCTTAGACACAGTCAGTTATGTCTGTATGAGATAGCCAACCTGGTCAGAAGGGACCCTTCTGGTCAAAACAGGTCCCAAGCACTATTTTTATGTATTTAGTTAGTGTTTTTTGCTGTTGTTGTTGTTGAAGTTGTATTAGCTACTCGACAATGATATAATAAGGTTGAATAACTGTTCCGTGATGTAGTTCTGCACAGTGTTCAACTGATAAGCTCTGGATTCTACTTTCTTAATCTCACTACTGAAGATGGATAAATGAATTGTTGTTTTTACAATGCATAGATCACTACACTGAGCATGAAAGTCATGATTTTATCTTCTTATTCAGAAACACCTTCAGATGCATTGTGTATCAGAGACACCTTCATGATTCAATTACAATGCCTCTATAGTACCTTCTGTGATATGGTCCAAGTCAGTGGTGTGTGAAATGCAACATAAAGGTGATCCAGTTGTGGGGGAACTAACAGCTTTGCCTTCCCTCCAAAATGAGAGTGCAGACAAGAGGTGCTGGGTTGGAACTGATGTGAGCATCATCTGGAGGGGCTGGTTAAGAAAGTGTCAGCTAAGTTCACCCTGACTGCTGGAGCAGCAAGACATGCTGCCACGATTCTGCCAGACAGTTCTATTTCCTCTCCCGAGAGAAACTGCTCAACAGCTGACCTAATGATTTAATACGACCTCATCAATCAAACTGTTGTGAATGTTTAGGTTTGAGTAGGAAAAGCATTACATATTTCTTTATACCTTTGCACTTAGGCTTGCTTATTTGTGAAGCGTTTTCAGGTTCAAAAATGGCATATGAACAAAGATGCTCCAAAAGTTCTGACAGCAAACTTTTTCTATGATATGAAATAAATGTCTCCGTATGCAGCAGACAGTGTACATAAAACCACACCATATATTCTGCATAACTAAGATATATCTGCCTGTAGAAGAAGAATGCTGAAAAATGAATGAAGCCTGGTAGTCAGGTATGCACTTTAGATATTTACCATTTATCACCTGAGATGTTAATATTGATTGAGGAGGAGGTCATCCCAAAAACATTTAATTAGGAAACACAGGTAGAAAAAGTATCATAAATAATGATGTGCAATGATGGAGAAGCTGCGTTAATGCATTTCCCATTCTAAAAGGCTAAATCATTTTTTTTTTCTGTATGCCCACCACAAGCCAGCCTCTACAGTAATTAGGATTTGTGTCATTAGCAGTAATTAACTAAAAGATTAGCTACCTTATCTGGTATGACTTTACCCACACGGAGCGCATCCTTCATGTTTTGTAGGATTCAATCTCATCCCTTTGAGTGTTTTCATATACTCTTAACTAATCTAATTAAATCCTACGCAGAGAGGGGTTATTTCTCTTCATGCCTGTTGTCAACCAGTTTAATTAGGTACTTATTACACTGAATTCCACAGCAATTTTGTCCCTGTCAACAAAACATAACAGATAGAATGCATTCACATCCATTCAGATCTCGGGAGGCAAATGTAATTTAACTATTGCCACAGCTCAGCTTGTCTCCGATGCAGTAAATATTGTGATTCTTGAACTCGGGGTGATGTGCAAACAAATATCTACCCGGTTGAAATTGGAATGGCTGTGTGACAGGGTTATACCGTCCTGTGGATTAAATGAGACACAATCCAGAGTAATAAAAATGTTTTCTTTGCAAGTGAAAGCATCTTGCATGGAAAAAAAATAAACTACATGGCTAAAAGTATATGGACACCCACATTAATATTCTTGTATTACTGTTACTGTCTATTACTGTTAGCATTAAGCAAACATCTTTATTCAGAGAGTCTTGCAACTGACTTGAGCAGTTAAGGGCCTTGATCAGTGGTTCAGCAGGGGCAGCTTGGCAGAGAAGAGATTTAAACTTGCAAATTTCCGAGTAATAGTCCAAAGCCTTAACTACTAAGTCATAACTGTCCTAAATTTCACATTTAAATCATTAAGCAGAGGCTCAGTTTTGTACAAGCTAAAATTCAAGAAATTGAGGGTTACCCAAATGAACACCTCTTTCCAGAGCTCACTGAGTGATTAAGGCTTTGGACTACTAATTAGATAGTGGTGAGGATGAAATAATTTTAGGTTTTTGAGCAAGGCCTGTAACATGGAACTGCTCATATTACTTGTAGGTCACTCTTGATAAAAGTGTGTCTATACAAAATGATGTAAATGTAAAATACATTGTGGCCCCCTTCCTTCTATCACAGCCCTCACTCTTCTGAGGGATCTACTGTTGGGATCATGTATATTCCAATACTAGAGCACTAGTGTAGTCACTACTGATGTTGGGCTATGAAGCTCGGCTAACTGATGATGTGCCAATTTGTCCTGAGGGTGTTTCTTTGTTCACAAGGCTAGTGGCTCAAAGGTAAGAGTCAGTAGTGGATAAGCAGAGCTGCAGATACTGCACACACTGTGTGCCAGTCCATATGATTGGAGTTTACAGAAATATATTGGTATAATAAATCAGAAAAGTGTTCCCCTTATCTGTGGGCAACAACCAGTAAGATCCTAACTGTACATTTGGTACACAACTTTTGGAGGTGCCATTGTGGCACAGTGGTTAGTACTGTCTGCATGTTCTCCCACATTCGGGGTGACATGGTGGCTAGGTGGATAGCACCCCTGCCTCACAGCAAGAAGGACCTGGGTCCAATCCCAGAGTGGAGTCTGCATGTCCCCCTCATGTTTGTGTGGGTTTATTCCGGGTACTCTGGTATATATATATATATATATGATAGCAAGCTTAATTAAAACAAATAAATAAACGAAAAATCTCCCACCTTCCAAAGACATGCATTAGGTCCAACTGGCGGTTCTTGTGCTGAAGTTCAGAACCTGGCACTTCCATTCTGTTTGCTTGTGTGACCTGTTGCTTTGATAATAAGAGCATTCAAGTTGATTGGACAGCTGTAGCAGGATGTCTTGTTTTAAAGGTGCTATGAACATGCCATGTGGAGAGCCATTAGGTTCTTCAGTATAACCCATTTCACTACCAAAATTTGTGAGGATTACTTGACAGAATATAACATATAACACATATATAACACATAGAACTCAAAATCTAGCAGCCACCTGGCAAGGTTGTATACAAATAGAGGTTTTTCACTTGGTAGAGCCTCAGATCCCACCCAATGCCCCCTCCCCTCACCTCTGATGACATACTGGCTCTGGCAAAGTGAGGCTTGTTGGTTAAAATTCATGTCTGATTCCGTATGTCTGTTCGCGGTCTGGTCCTAGCTCCCTGGATGTGTGATCCTGGTGATGAGGCCTCTGCCAAGCTACGTTCTGTTTGTCTGTATGCCTGTTCTGCCTTGCCAGGTGGTTTCCACCTTTCGAGTTCTCATGGTTCTCTCATGCCACAAGAGTGGGTATGCAGCAGTAGAAAAAGATATCCAGTGCCCCTTCATGATAGATGGCATTATTATAAATAATTTGTAGATTTTTTTGATGCGCTGTACATTCCAAGATAGCCTTTGTAGTCTATGACTACTAAAAAAGAAAACTTTACACTTACTTACAAAGTCTACAAACTTAAGACTCTACTAACAGACTCATTCAAGGTTGAACAATTTGATCATGCTTAATGCAAAGATAGATTGAATCAATTTAAGCTGTACAGCCTAGAAAATAAGTAAGCTTACATAAGGAAAGCTTTAAAACAAGTTTTTTTGTTTGTTTGTTTGTTTGTTTTTTCATTTTTGGTAAAATGTGTTCTCAGATTATTGTTATATCACCAGTACATTAGATTCTCCTCAGGCCATGACTCAAGATAGCCTCTGAAATAACAGCATTGTTCACCTATACACATTCCTACTTGAATTTATTTATTTGCTTCACTTCTTCCAAACCTAATGCCATTTGCATTCATTTTCTACCTGGCAGTCTGCCACAAGTCAGTTGCTTTTCATTTATCAAAACGCCCACTACAGAGTGCATTATCCACGCAATCATTCCTCATTGATAGCTAAATCTCTTTATCATGGTACTGGCAACCTCTCTGGCAGTTTATTACATGGGCTTCAGAATCTGTTACCAAGTAACATTAAAGAACAGCATTATGTGCACTGTGGTGCTTCTGATGACTCGCAGTGATTAGATCTTAAGACTTTCTATTTTAATGATTTACACT
Organism: Ancistrus triradiatus; assembly: GCA_025084515.1. Lineage (NCBI taxonomy): Eukaryota > Metazoa > Chordata > Actinopteri > Siluriformes > Loricariidae > Ancistrus > Ancistrus triradiatus. The sequence goes on along the minus strand of JAJAGP010001627.1, from coordinate 91,335 downwards.
TACATGTGGAGATTATTACGCAGACGGAAAAATCGCAATACAGCTGAAGATGTGATAACGATCATTTGTGGCACCTCATCAAACACTGAGCATTATTCCTATTATGAGGACTAAAATATTTTGGGGAAATATACTGAAGCAATTTGAGCACTGGAGCAACTGAAAAACAATGAAAGTCTCCAACCATGACCCATTTATTGCAAGCTTCCTCTGAAGTGCATTTTGTAGACTTTTTGTTCTGGTTAATAAGGATTGTTGAGTTTAGTTTATCAGATCATATAATTAAAAAAATATATAACTCTCTCTTCTAGCTGCCTAATAGATGTTCTTTTCTGCACGCTAAACTGTCTTGTGATATTGTTTTGCATTATTTACCATGCTGTGTATCGAACGCATTTTGTTTTAAGGCATTTAATAAGTATTTATATTAATGTCTCAGCAGTTATCATATAGATATTTTAGATAATTCCCAGCTCAATCTTCTATGCATTACATTTATAGATATACTGAATTTATGTTATTCACGAGTCTGATTATTTATCCTGAGAATTCCTCACAGAATATAGATGACTTTTCTCAATATCCTCTCTGTCTTCTCCTCACTCTCATTCTCTGTCAAAGTAGATAAACTATATTGATATACAGTGAACATGACTAGACATCCAACATTGTGTCTAAATTTGCATTTAGATTTGGGATTTGCAGTTTATATTTGTGTTTCCTAAGGATCTTATTAATATTGTTAATTACTTCAGAGATTGTTGGTATTTCATAAGTAGAACTCTCATGTCAAGTAAATCTCCCACCTGCCAGGCAATGAGTCACAAGAAGGTTGGTTCATTTTTAAATAAAAGCACTTGCCTTCAAGCCCCCTAAAAGACAGAAAAGGGGTGGATTCATACTGCAGCAGAATAATGACCCAAAATACACCTCAAGGCTTTACAACAACTACTTCAAAGATCAAAGAAGATCAAGAAGTGCTGACTGTCATGGACTTTCCTCCACACTCATCTAAACTAAACTACTTCAAGCATTTATGGGGGCTTGCCATGTTAACATTCAGTAAAATCGTTAGATACTCTTTGGAATATTGTGAAATCGTGCTGCTATAACATGAATCATCAGATTTTGAGCAGGATATTGGAGTCCAAGACTGGACAAACATTAAAATTTTCATTCTATTTTTAATTTATTATGTGATTTGTGAACTGATTATGTGATTTGTAATATCAAGTCAATTCAGATCTATAATATATAGCATTGTCTCAAAGCAACTTTTACAAGTTTTGATTATCTCCTAATATCTACGTCCAGTCCCAAATTGAGCAAGTCTAGGGCAACAGTGGTTTTGAGGAAGAAACTTTGGGAGAACAAAGACTCAAAAAGGGACCCAACCTCCTTGGGCGGCATAGATGATAAATCTAAGAATGAAACTAAAGTCATGGAGTCATACTTCAAATAAAATGTAAAATATGCACATTGACATTAAGTGGCCTGATGGGGCTGGAGCTTACGATGGAAGCAGCTTGAGTGAAGCTGCAGCGGATGAACATCATGTGTGGGGCTGGAACTGGTACCGGAACACAGATCGGAGAGAAAACAGAAAATGTTGTTAGATATTGATTAAGAGCACAGTGTCTATTAACAATCACTGATGCCATGTGTAGCATGAGACCCCGGCAGCATTAGCTATAGCAGCATAGCTAGAAAGAGGAGAACTGGTAGGTAACACAGCCAAGAGGGATCACGAGACATCGGCAACCCCACGGGAGGCAGAAGACAGCAACCCAACGTCTCTGATCACCATAAGACTCTTTGACTATGAACCCCCAACTCTGCCCTTAGTCTAAGGCAAGGATGCACGAGTCAAGATCAAGAGGACTGAAGCCCAGTTCAGCCAGACCGCCCACCCGACACTCCTGGAAAATGGAAAACATTGTGTTAAAATTGAGAAAAGTTAAAAACAAGCATTTTTAATAGTGGTTTCAGGCTTATGGCAACCACTGTATACACTGTATGAAAAGCATCACAGTTGCACAATGGGTAGCGCTCACATCCCTGGACTCCCCCAGTTTGATTCCCAGCATGAACTGTGCCTGTGTGGAGTTTGTATGTTCTCCCCATGTCTAGAGTTTTCTCTTTACAGGTCAATTGGTTGTCTATAAAGTATCTCAGTGTGAGTGAGATACTAAGTGAGCGAGTCAGTAAGTGGTGTATCAGTGAGTGTGCGTGTGTGTGTGTGCATGTACCCTCAGTGGATTGGTTCCTTGCCTATGGTTGGTTCCTTGCTTGGGCACCATATCCCCTTGACCCTGAATTGGTTAAAGCAGGTAGGAAAGTGCATGAATGAATGCATATATAAGAGATCGTTTTCAAAGCAGTAAACGTATTTCTACTAATGGAACTAAAGATTATAGTTTATCAAAAAACAAGAAAATATATTTAAAGAGAAATATGCAATATGCAATATCTGACATGAATGTTGTTTATCATAACTCAGCACAGAAAAACAATATTACTGTTCTGCATTAGTTAATTTTACTGTATAGTCTTCTGTGTAGACAAAAGGGTGAAGGTAGTGGCAAATGCTGTCCTGAATGCCAGTCTGCTATGTTATGCTATGCTTAGCAAGTTTTTAAAATATTTAATCAGTTGAGTTATAGAACAAGCATTTGGTTTGGTGCCTAGTGGTTCAAAATTCTAAGTTACAGTATGAAATTTTTATGTCACCAGTTTCTCAGCCATCATCTGTGACAGCATCTGGCATGGCTGGATGCAGGAGGCGGTCCACATCAAAAGCTATTAACAGCTGCAGCACACATCCTGCCATCAGGAAGTAGCATTTAAGCTGGAACAACGGATTTTTGCTTGTGTAACCTTTCGATTTCATTCTAACTTGTCTCACCTTACCATGTCTGAGCTCAATTAAGTCGTTGTTAATAAAGTCTTTCTTTGCATCTGATGTTGTATGGGTATGTATGTTTTGGATAGAGATCTTGTGTATGTGTGTGTGTGTGTGTGTGTGTGTGTGTGTGTGTGTGTGTGTGTGTGTGTGTGTATGACAGATTTTGACTTTGTACTTTACTTGTGCTTTTGATCTCAGTGCTCACCTTTGCTCTCACCAACTTGCTTTCAAGAGACTTTCTCCCATGGACACTTACTCATTGTTATTTGCATTTGGGTGTCCACCATTATTTTCCCATTCTCTCATAGCTGAGTTTACTTTCTCAAATTCACAAGTTCCTCAGTTATTCTACTCAGTTTGAGATCTCAACGCTTTATACCTCTCTCTAGAGCCCATAAGCTCACTTAGAATCATTTTTTAATTACACATAACATTATTTGATTGTTATGTTGACAATATATTGTGACTGTCACATATTGTCAACCAGTTGCACTTAATGCTTATCATGAGAGTGGACAGAGTGCAAGAAAACAGTTTTTATACTGAAATATTTAAAGAAAATTTAGAGGAAACAACTGTGTTTTACACAAACTGTGTGCAACTTGGATACAAATTATAATATTCAAAGATAACAGAACCTCACTTAAATTTGGGACAGCTCATAGTACCTTAACTGCACTGACATCATAACAGCATCACCATTTCCTGTACTGACTATAACAGTTTGAAAGGAGAATACCAAACCTCCTACCCCCATTCTCATGGCATTCTGCAGGGCAACTACAGAGACAGAGTCTAGCTGCATCACTGACTGATTATAAGTCTCAGAGCTCAAAACCCATGACCTCCCTTCAGGATGTTCTCGCAAATTCTGCATCTAAAAAGCCTCAAGCATTGTAGATGACTTCTTTTTAGACTTCCTGTCATCGAACAAAAGGTCTTGCTGCTTCCAGGCCAGTTTTGGCCGGCTCTGCTGTTTCTTCCCTAAGGCACTCTGATACCCTGCTGTCTGAAAAACAACCATCACCGCAATTCAGTCAATAATTTTAGTGCACTGCTATAACTATTGATACTGTTCTTTGTTTATTTGCCAGTCAGGACTGTTTAGCACTCTTTCTCTGTCCTCTTTGACTGTATCTGCCGTCTCTATATTTTTCTCACTCTGAAATGTTTGATATTTTGTATTTTTTTTTTTCTGTGTCTGGCCAGTCAGTTTGGAAAAGTCTGTGTGTTCTCTCGCTCTTGTTCAGTCAAATAGTCTGTGCCAGTCCTCTGTGCGTGTCTTGCTCTGTGATTCCCATCCTCTCAGTTTCCCAATCTCTCTGTATTTCCCTTCATCTTGGTTTCCCATTCTCTCTGTTTCCCTTTCACTATGTGTCAGTCTTTCTCTATGCCAAATTTCAGAATAAAATGTTTTTTTCTTTTTAAATGGTGTGGTGCTAAAAAACATTAACTTTTTTTCTAAATATACGATAAAATCAATTTTCTATGCATTCCATGGTGCAATTATATCTATTCTTTCTTTCTTCTTCTTTCGGGCTTCTCCTTTATCAGGGGTCACCACAGCGAGTTAAACGTTTTTACCTCACACCAGGGCCTCCACCTCACCTGTCCTCCACCAACATTCTCTATGACTCTCACCCCAAACTCCCTGCATATCTTCATTTCACCACAACCACAAGCAAATAACTCCCTCTTTGGTCTTCCTCTCTTCTCTTGCCTGGCAGCTCCATCTCCAACATCCTCCTACCAATATATCCACTATCCCTCCTCGGCACATGTCCAAACCATCTCAGTCTTCCCTCTCGAATTTTGCCTCCCAATTTTCCAACCTGTGCTGTCCCTCTGATGATCTCATTCCTAATCCTGTCCACCCTAGACACTCCTAAAGAGAACCTCAACATCTTAAGTTCTGCCACCTCCAGCTCTGGTTCCTGTCTCTTTGTCAGTGCCACTGTCTCTAACCCATACAACAAGGCTGGTCTCACTACTCTCTTATAAATCTTTCCTTTCACTTTTGCTGCGACCCTTTTGTCACACAGCACTCCTGACACTTTTCTCCACCTACCTCATTCTGCCTGTACTCTCTTCTTAATCTCCTTTCCACGCTCCCCATTTCCTTGGACAGTTGATCCCAAGTACCTGAACTCCTGGACCTTTGTGACCACTGATCCCTGTAGCCTGACTGTTCCACCTGCCTCCCTTTCATTTACACACATGTATTCTGTCTTATTACAGTTGACTTTCATTCCTCTCCTTTCCAGATTATACCTCCACCTCTCCAAGTTCTCTTCTACCTGCTCCCTGTTCTCACTACAGATCACAATGTCGTCTGCAAACATCATAGTCCACGGCGATTCCTGTCTGACCTCATCTGTTAGTCTGTCCATCACTCCATAAGAAGGGACTCAGGGCCGATCCATGATGCAGCCCCACCTCTTCCTTGAAGCTATCTGTCACTCCTACAGCACATCTTACCGCTGTCATGCTGTTCTCATACATGTCCTGCACCAATCTAATGTACTTTTCAGCCACTCGAGACTTCCTCATACACCACCACAGTTCCTCCCTTGGCACCCTGTCATAAGCTTTCTCCAAATCCACTAAGACGCAGTGTAGCTCTTTCTGACCTTCTCTATACTTCTCCATCAGCAGTCTCAAAGCAAAAATCGCATCCATGGTGCTCTTCCTTGGCATGAAACCATACTGTTGTTCACACACTGTCACCTCCTGTCTGAGCCTAGCTTCCACAACTCTCTCCCAAATCTTCATTGTGTGGCTCATCAACTTTATGCCCCTGTAAGAGCCACAACTCTGTACATCACCCTTCTGCTTAAAAATCGGTACAAGTAAACTTTTCCTCCATTCCTCCGGCAATAGTCTCATTCACCAGAATTCCATTGAATAATCTTGTCAAAAACACCACACTACCCAGCTTTCCTAAGACTTTTCCATACCTCAACCAGTATGTCATCAGGTCCCCACTGCCTTTCCGTTCTTCATCCTTTTCAAAGCTTTCCTCACTTCATCCTTGCTAATCATTTCGCTACATCCTGTTCCACAATCTCTACGCCATCAACCTTCTTTTTCCTTTCATGACTTTCTACATTCATCAATGCTCCTCAAAATACCTCCTTCCATCTTTTCCCTCACCTTCTCCTCCCCTGACAGTACAGTTCCATTTATATTTCACATTCTCATATTGATCCTTGATCACCCTGACCTGCTGCAACATCCTTTTCCAGCTCTATCTCTCTGTCTCGCCAGCAGATACAAGTCCTTCTCTCCTTCCCTACTGTCTAACCTGTCATATAACTGATCGTAGGCTTCTGCTTGGCCTTTGCTACCTCCCTCTTTTGCCCTGTGTCGCATCTCCTTGTACTCCTGCCTACTCTCTCTTTAGTCCTGTCCCTGTCCCATTTTTTGTTCCTTCGCTGACCTCTTTCTCTGATATAACCTCCTGCACTTCCTCGTTCCACCCCACCCGGTTTCCCCTTTCAACCTTTGCCTGTCCAGAAGACACACCCAGTTACCTTTCTACCTGTCTGTCTAATTACTGTTGCTGCTACTACCCAGTCATCTGGGAGCTCTTTCCTATCACCCAAAGCCTTTCTCAGCTCCTCTCTGAACTCCTTACAACATTCTTCCTTTCTCAACTTCCACCATTTGGTCCTCTGCTCTGCCTCTGTCCTCTTCCTTCTTCCTAACCACCAGAGCCATCCTACACACCACCATCCATGCTGCCTAGCTACACTCTCCCCGCCCACTACCTTACAATCACCAATCTCTTTTAAGCAACCTCTTCTACATAGGATGTAGTCTACCTGTGTGCTCCTCTCTCCACTCTTATAAGTCACCCTATGCTCCTCCTTCTTTTGGAAATATTGTTAAACCACAGTCATTTCCATCCTCTTTGCAAAATCCACCACCATCTGTCCTTCTAGGTTCCTATCCTTAACACCAAACCTGCCCATCACTTCCTCATCTCCTTATATTACCTTCACCAACATGACCATTGAAAATCTGCACCAATCACCAGTCTCTCCTCCCTGGGAATGCTCTCAACCACTTCATCTAACTCCCCCCAGAATCTCTCTCTCTCCTCTTCACAGCCAACTTGTGGGCATAGCACTAACAACATTCACCATTACAAACCCCTCAATTTCCACAGCTTCAGACTTATTATCCTATCTGACACCTTTTTCACCTCAATGAACATTCTTTACATAGTCCTCCTTCAGGACCACACAAACTCCATTTCTCTTCCTATCCACACCATGGTTAGAACAGTTTAAAAAAACCCTGCACCAATGCATCGAGCCTTGCTACCCTTCCACTTTGTCTCCTGCACACACAAAACATCGATCTTTCTCCTCTGATCATATCAGCCAGTTCTCCTTACTTTCCCTGTCATCGTCCCTACATTTAGGGTTGCTACCCTCAGTGCTATATTCTTGCCCCACCTCCTGATTTCTCTCTGTCTCCTCACACGCTTCCCTCCTCTTCGTCTTCGGCAAAAAACAGTAGTCCAATTTCCGCTGGTACCCCTGTTTGCTACCAGCAACCAGTGGCGCGGTCGTTGTTAACCCAGGGCCGCGACCCGATCCCCCGGTATGGTGAAATTATTTATGAACTCGCATACTGTATTTGGCAAATGTTTTACACCGGATGCCCCTTTCCTGACGCAACCCTCACCATTATCCGGGCTTGGGACCGGCACTAGAAATACCATGTCTGAGCAAACTAGCGGCTGGTTTCATGGTGCGATTATCAACTTAAGTAAATTAAGATTTTCATAAAAACCCCACTGTGAAATCAGAATGTTCCTTGTCTTAGATGAAATACTATGACTACTCTAGCTATAAATGACCAGATTGGATCAAGCTGATGGAAAGGCAAAGGTTACTCAAATAACCACTTGTTACAGCCAAGGTATGCACAAGAGCATTTCCGAATGCATAACACATCAAATCTTGAAGCAGATGGGCTATGGCAGCAGATGACTAAATCAATTGCCACGCCTGTCAGCTAAGAACAGGAAACTGAGGCTACAATTTGAACAGACTCACCAAAAATAGGCAATAGAAAATTGGAAAACATTGCCTGGTGTAATAAGTCTTGATTTCTGCAGTGACATTTGGATGTTATGCATAACCAACATGAATGCATGAATCCATCCTGCCTTCCTGCTTTATTGTTCATTATCTTAATTGCTGTGTCACCACAGTCCAGTACTGTAAAATGAATTATTTAAATTGTGTAATATTAGCTGTTTGAAGACATACTAGAGGAAACTATGCAAAGTTGACATATGGAATTCACATTTGCACATTCCTAAAATATTTTTATACAATTCAAACATTTTTTTTCAGGGTGGGCATGTGTTCTTGGTGGGTAGTGCTGTCGCCTCACAGCAAGAAGGTCCTGGGTTCAGTGCCAGGAGGTGCGGGTCTGGGTCCTCCCTGTGTCTGCGTAGGTTACTGGGAACTCTGGTTTCCTCACAGAGTCCAAAGACATGCATTTTAGCTTAAAGACATCCATTTAAAGTGCCCCTAATGTGTGAGTGTGTGTGCCCTGCGATGGATTGGTGACCTGTCTATAGTTGTTCCTGACTTGCACACTGTGCTGCCAGCTGGGCACTGGCTCTCCTGCCACACTGTCCAGGATCAAGTGAATAAGAAAGTGAGTGAATGAATGAATGAATGAATTAATTAATTAATGAAGTTAATTGTAAGAAGACATCATGTATATTACATTCTGCAGCTCAGTGACTTGACTCATACTCTCAAAATACTCAAAAGTGACATCAGAAATGCAAAGAGCTCTGCAATAGTAAATTAGAGGAATGCTTACACTATTGGCCAAATTGGTTGCTGCCTGTATGGCCAGTATGCAGTATTTAATGCCCAAGCTTTTAGATGGGGGACTCGATCACTATTGACAGGCTGTACTGATGACTTAAAAAAGCATGGCAGTTATATGGGTGCAGTATTAGTTGGCTGTCAGACCCTTTTTAAAGCCACATAACTCAGGTGTGCAGGTGAATTAAATCTTAAATGTGTTAGCACTTTTCACAAGCTTCAGGAACTGAGTGTTCTGTACATTGTGGTAAATATACCATTACAAGTAGAGGAACACACAAGCATGCAAAACAACATGTTTTGAACGTATATGTCAAGGAATTTTAATTTACTATAAATAGACATTAATTAGATAGATGGGGATTATGTACCAGGTTTTAATTTTAAAAGTAATACATGAGAGGGAGTGCTTTAACGTGAGATATTGGCCAACATCTCACATTAAAGCACAACCTCAAGTATATTAATACGATTTTACCACAGTTCCGTTATCGCCATTTATTGTTAATTTTTAAGATAAAGAGGACAGAAAAAATGATTTGTTTATCACCCTTCCGAGGTAAAATAGTTCAATTCTACAGTTACCCCGCAGCTAAGCCCTTCAGTCATTAAAGTCGAGGAACAGAATTACCAATAACTGTTTATTATAAAGACAATGAACACAAATATATCAATTGGTAATTTTTAATTAATTAAAAATAACATTTGTTTACATTCAGCAAATAAAATGGTTCTGGTTTATAGGCATTATTCTACTGACTGAAGCAAATAGGAGCGAGATCCCGGTGTTATAACCAAAGTCTAGGATCCCGTTTGATTAGCGATTATAAATTTGTATGATGAAGCTCTTAATGTCAATATTATCAGTCAGAAATATAACGGCAGAGATACAGAGTATCAGGAGCTTTGATGGGTTCAGAACTGGCCTTAACAGATAACAAACCTATCAGATGAACGAAGCTGCGATCAGCCATGGATGGTGTTTAATGAAAGACGTCGAGTTTAACTCCAGCAAACGTGAGTTTTTGTGAGTGATGAAGCTGATTCAGTTCATTTTTGTTGATGGGACTAAAACTGATCTCAAGTGTTGTTGCTCTTCAGTTGAACTGTGAATCAATTAAGAGCCTGGGGAGATTTGATTTAAAGGCCTGACTTCGTTTCGCTTTTCCAGAGCTTCAAAATACTGAAGGTGATAAAACTTTAGCTCAGGTTGGTCATTCATAGCTTCATCTTCCAAATTTATATTGTTTTTAAAATCAATATATTTTATAAACTAATTATAGTTTTCATTTATGCAGTGTTTTACTCATTATAACTTGGCTGCTTTTTAAGACAGGTTGCTAGGTTATAACAGTTTAATAAAAAACAGTGAGTAAACTGTTGACATAAAAGGGAAGGTCAGCTCACCAGCATGTCATTTTTTTTTAAGTCTGACTGATATCACAATCTGTGTAAACAGATGATGAATGAGGTCAAATTACCATGCATTAGAAGAAGTCCACCAGGGAGCAGGTCAGACCAGACAACTGTTGTATAAATGTATGTGACTGTGTGACAGTGTGAAACATTCTATTGGGTAGAACTGCCATTAGCTCATTAGCCAGCAGAGCAGTGATGCTTTAAACTCAGTGTGAGCTCATTTCTCCAGTGGTGTGCCTGCAGTAATGTTTAACCACAACAGTCACTAAATTCAGTTGACCCTTTTAGTCTTGTTGATGCCACATAGAATCACACTACAAAATATGTTTTTAATGCTAATAGTATTTAATATTTTTATTCTGTAAATATTATTGCAGAGAATATTTTTGCCTCATTGAAATATGTTTAATGAATGTTGTGGTGGTATGAGAGGATCAGACACAGCAGTGCTGATGGAGATTTTAAATACCTCTCTGTCACTGCTGAACTGAAAATTGTCCACCAACCAAAAATAAAAAAAACACCAGCATCCAGTAGGCAGCATCTTTACATTACATTTACATTTACAGCATTTAGCAGATGCCCTTATCCAGAGCGACAGTCTTACAATCCAAGCAATTGTGGGTTAAGGGCCTTGCTCAAGGACCAAACAGTGGCAGCTTGGCAGAGTTGGGATTTGAACCCTGGACCTTCTGGTCCATAGTCCAGTACCTTACCCGCTAGGCTACCACAGTCCCTTTTAAACACTGATTAAGATTTATAGGATGACTAACACAAACTGTGCAACAACAGTTTGTGTTAGTCATTCTATAAACAATATGATACAATAGATATGTCTACTACAGTGCACAGTGAGTGAACACAGTGTTTAAAAACTCCAGCAGCACTGCTGTGTCTGATCCAATTGTACAAGCACAACACATCACCGCCACATCAATGCCATTGCAATGCTGAGAATGATCTGTGGTGGTCCTGTGGGGGTCCTTACCATTAGGGAATAGAGTAAAGGGAACTAACAAAGTACAGAAAGAAACATAATGATAGAACTATAGAGTGCATTTATATAGTAAGTGGAACTGATGTAATTGTCAATGAGTGTAGAAACAAGGAGGAGTACCCAATAAAGTCACTGGTGAGTGTATATTTAGCTTCAATCAGTTAATGTAAATGTAAATAGCTTTGTAAAGTACAGAAAATGAAAGTCCTATAATTATTTTAAACTCTTTAAACCTCCTGAAAGTACTGTAGCACCTTCCTTTGAACTCTGTAATTCTTTTTACCCTTATTTGAAAGTAAAATATCAAAAATCAACGCTTCCATTATGATCTCCTCTACTCAATCCATCGCTCTCTGTTCTCTGACATGCTTCTTTAGCTGCTTTTAATCCTATTAGTCCAGCTTTCATCAGTGAAAGCATCGCCAATTCTAAAAGTACAACCTGCTCCTAAGATCCCCTGCCCACATTGTTAACTAAAGCCTGCATATCTGCTCTGATCCCACATCTCACCACTATTATTAACAAGTCACTGCTTTATAGCTACGTCCCTTCGGCTTACAGAATTGTTGCGGTAATGCCTATCCTTTAAACCTGGTTTCGACCTATCTAATTTAAATACAATAGTGTGAAAAAGTGTTTGCCCCCTTCCTGATTTCCTATTGTTTTGCATATTTGTCACACTTAAGTGTTTCGGAACATCAAACCAATTTACATCTTTTACAGCCTTGTGGAGGAATTTTGGCCCACTCATCTTTGCAAGATTGTTGTAATTCAGCCACAGTGGAGGGTTTTTGAGCATGAACAGCCTTTTTAAGGTCATGCCACAGCATCTCAATAGGATTCAGGTCAGGACTTTGACTAGACCTCTCCAAAGTCTTCATTTTGTTTATCGTCAGCCATTCAAATCGACTTGCTGGTGTGTTTCGGTTCATTGTCCTGCTGCAGAAACCAAGCTCTTTTCAGCTTGAGCTCACAATACATGGCCCCGTTCATTCTTCCCTTAACACGGATCAGTCGTAATGTCCCCTTTGCAGAAAAACAGCCTCAAAACATGGCGTTTCCACCCCCATGCTTCACAGTAGGTATGGTGTTCTTGGGATGCAACTCAGCATTCTTCTTCCTCCAAACACAACGAGTTGTGGTTTTACCGAAAAGTTCTATTTTGGTTTCATCTGACCACATGATGTTCTCCCAATCCTCTTCTGGATCATCCATATGCTTTCTGGCAATCTTCAGACGGGCCTGGACATGTACTGGCTTAAGCAGGGGGACATGCCTGGCACTGCAGGATCTGAGTCCCTCTCAGCATAGTGTGTTACTGATGGTAGCCTTTGTTACTTTGGTCTCAGCTCTCCGCAGGTCATTCATCAGGTCCCTCTGTGTAGTTCTGGGATATTTGCTCACCATTCTCATGATCATTTTGACCCCACGGGATGAGATCTTGCATGGGGCCCCAGATTGAGGGAGATTATCAATGATCTTGTATGTCTTTCACTTTCTTACAATTGCTCCCACAGTTGATTTATTCACACCAACCTGCTTGCCTATTGTAGATTCACTCTTCCCAGCCTGCTGCAGGTCTTTTTTCCTGGTGTCCGACAGCTCTTTGGTCTTGACCATGGTTGAGTTTGGAGTCTGACTGTTTGAGGCTGTGGACAGGTGTCTTTATTACAGATAACGAGATCAAACTTGTGCCATTAATACAGATAACACATGGAGAACAGAAGATGACTGTAAAGAAGTAACAGGTCAATTCAATGTGATTTCCTGGATTTTTTGTTTTCATTTTGTCTCCCATAGTTGAAGTGGTACCTATGATGAAAATTACAGACCTCTCTCATCTTTCTAAGTAGGAGAATCAGTGGCTGACTAAATACTTTTTTGCCCCACTGTAGATCTCAATTACTTTCTTTCTCAATTGTTATTGAATGTTTTCGGATCTCGGCATGATGTGTAACTTTTAAGGATCTTTTGGTGTACTTCACTTTATCAGGCATGTCCTATTTAAATTATGTCCTCATTAAGAACAGGTGTGGCAATAATCAGGCCTGGGTGTGGCTAGAGACAGTGAACTCAGGTGTGATAAACCATAGTTAAGTTATGTTTTAACAAGGGGGGCAATCACTTTTTCACACAGGATCATGTAGGTTTGGATTTTTTTCTGCCTTAATAATAAACACCTTCATTTAAAAACTGTAGTTTGTGTTTACTTGTGTTGTCTTTGAGTAATATTTAAATTGGTTTGATGCTCCAAAATACTTAAGTGTGACAAACCTGCAAAAAATAAGAAATCAGGAAGGGGGCAAACACTTTTTCACACCACTGTAACTGTCATCCCATTTCAAATCTTCCATTTCTGTCAAAAAATATTGAGCGATTTGTTGCTGTTCAACTAAAAACCTACTTAGAAACAAACAATATTTTTGATTCATTCCAGTCTGGTTTTTGACAATTTCTTAGCACTGAAGCAACTTTGGTTAATGTTGTTAATGACCTGCTTCTGACTGCAGATGATGGTGCTCTTGGCACTCTCAAGCTGTTAGATTTTAGTGCTGCTTTTGACACGGTGAACCATTCCGTCCTCCTGTCAAGACTGCATGAGCTGGGTGTTGTTGGTCAGGACCTTTATTATTCATTATTTACATACTCCTCATCAGTCAGATCATACATTGTATTAACCTCAGGTTTCATTGTTATGCAGATGATACCCAGATTTATCTTTGGACAAAATCCAGTGTTAACCCACCTCTTGATTATCTAGAACTGTGTCTCTCGAAAATTAGAAACTGGATGAAACACATCTCACTAATGCTGAACAGTGACAAGACTGAACTCATTGTTATTGGTTCAAAATAAACCTCAACAAAAGTGGTTCCTTTACTCTCTCCGTTGACAATGTTACCTTATCTCCTTCCCCTGTCGTCTGAAACCAGTTTGTCATGCTTGATTCCTGCCTGAAACTAGATTGTAATGTCCGTTCCCTAATTAAAACCTCCTACTTTCACCTTGGCAACATACCCTGAATCTGATCATCTCTCTCCCAGTCAGCTGTTGAAACTCTCACACTTCCATTTCTAGCCACTTAGACCATTGCAACTCCCTTCTTGCTGGCTTCAGCTCTTCTCTACTTCATAAACTTCAAATGGTTCAGAACTCTGCAGCTCATCTTCTCACACACACAAGATCACATCAACATATTCGCCAGTCCTCTAAAACCTCACTGGCTTCCTGTGAAATTCCGTATTCAGTTTAAAATCCTTCTACTCACTTACAAAGCTCTCAATAATCTTGCTTCTTTTATCTATCCGACCTTCTTCAGCTCTACAAACCTATCCACACTCTAAGATCTTTTACAACTAGGTCACTCACCACTCCCTCTTCTAACCTCCGTTGCTCTGTGATTGAATTTTTTTTCATACTTGCCCCACGCCTCTACATTACATTCAAAAATAACCTTAAAACCTTACTTACAATCTCCCACTGTCCTGATTCTTATGGCATATCCTGATCCTAATGTCATTTTCATGCCATTCTTTTTATTTGCTTTCATTGTTATTTATGTGTTATGTTATTTGTTTTGTCATTTACTGTATACTGTCTGCCCAGTGTTAGTTGTTAAATGTTCTATCTAATTGTAAGCATCTTTGAAAGGGTTGAAAGGGTCTTTGAAAAAGCACTATATAAATGTCATTTATTTATTTATTACTATTATTATTATTATTATTATTATTATTATTATGAAACTATGAATTGTGGTGTCACTACGCCTATGTAAATGTACTCCCTGATTGGCAATATTGTGTATAAAAAATATTATTCTCCCCAAACAGATCAAACTTACTGATGGGATATTGTAATGTAATTGCAGCATGGATATGATACTATAAAACGTTTAATAGTATAAAAGGTATTGCAGAAGAATCCATACAAATTGTGAGCTCTTCAAATCTTTTCACTTGCACAGGTGGTTCAGTTTCTATTAGCAGATATATAGAGTGACCTAGACATGGCTGGCCACAACCACCAGATGGAGAATGCAAAGGAGAGTATTTTTTATTACAGAATCTGCTAACATGAAGCAACTAAAAATATTAAGCATTATTTTCACTAATTGATATTTAGGGGAAGGGCTTATTAACAATAATGATGAATATCTCATTACAAGGACTGTGAAATATTAAATGATGAGTGAAGAATTGATTTTCGTAGTGAACATGTTGAATGTTGGAGAAATTTGCAATCATAAAGATCTAAGTGACTTTGACAAGGGCCAAATTGTTGCTGCCAGATGAGTGGGCCACAAGCATCTCTGAAACAGCAATGTGAGATATTGCATCTTGAATGAATATGTATGATGTAATATCTCTACTCCAACCACTTTTTTCACAGCTTTGATTTCCATAACAATGTCAATGCAAGATATATTCAAAGCACAATCCCTGATGCATTGTCCTTGTCATGCAAGACAAAGTTGTGGACAGGTCCAATATAGGAGAAGGTTACAAAAAGATTTTGGAGGCTTTAACCATCCCATGAAGTACTGTTCATTAAGAAGCGTCAGAGACCTGACCTAAAACCGATAGCTTTTCAGTGCCACTCATCGTAAAATTTGACTGAATTTGAGCAATTCAGCATGGAAGAATATGCTAATGCGTACTAATCTAGGTGTGGAAAGTTGACAGAGTGTTAGGATCCATGCCCTGCCCCCAGTTTTTGGAACTTGCAAACTCATCTGCCCTCTGTATACCACACCATAACAGAGTGCTACCACCAAGCACGCAGACGGCGGGTTCCAGCTCCACAGGACCCCGACACCAGCCAGACAAGTTTAACGGGGACTCTAGCCGGTTCCGGCAGTTCCTCATTGAATCCCAGGCTTGCTTGGATTATTATTTTTTGCCACAGAGAGTAGCCAGTTGGGCTTCTGCTCACCTTCCAGGCATTGGTCTGGGCTACAGAGGTATGGCCCCTGTTTGATTCGGGGACCTGTGACCATTTCCTGGAGAGGCTCGGTGCGGTGTTTGGGCCCCGCCTTGTTTGCCACCTCCTCTATCCTCCGCTCATGGGTTGTCAGAGTATTGGGGTTGGAACCATGATCAAGTCCATCCATTTCTTCACTCGCTGAGGACGGCAAGAGTGCCATGTCGCTCGCTGAGGACATCAAAGGCGCCACTTTGTTCACTGAGGACGTCGAGAGCACCATGTTGCTCGCTGTGGATGTCGCGGGTGCCACCTTGCCTGCTGAGGGCCCCGAACCATTCAGCTCTGTAGATGAGCCGCTAGCACCTTGTAACCCGGTATCTGAGTATGCTAACCCTGTATCTGTGCACACCGTGCCTGTTAGCTCTGTTGATGAGCCGTTAGCACCCCATAGCACAGTACCCGAGCCACTAGCACCCGGTAACTCTGTCCTTGAGCATGTTAGCTCCGTTTATAAGCACGCTAGCCCCATATCTGTGCACACCATGCCTGTTAGCTTTGTTAATGAGCCTTTAGCACCCTGTAGCACAGTACCTGAGCTGCTAGTGCCTGATAATCCTGTACTTGAGCATGTCAGCTCTGTTTTTGAGCACGCTAACCCAGTATCTGTGCAAGTCACGCCTGTTAGCTCCATTGATGAGCCGTTAGCATTCCGTGGCACAGCACCTGAGCCACTAGCATCTTGTAGCCCTGTCCTGGAGCATGCGAGTCCCATGTCTGAGCATGCCGTACCTGTTAGCTCCGTTAATAAGTGGTTAGCACCCCGTAGCCCGAGCTGCTATCACCTTTTAGCTCTGAAATTGAACATGCTGGCTCCATTTATGAGCCGTTAGCTCCCAGTACCTGAGCCCATTGGTCCTATTTTTGAGCTGTTAGCGCTGCCTAGCTCCGTTTCTGAGCACGCCGTGCCCATTAGCCCTATTTCTGAGCCATTAGCCTTGCTTAGCTCTGTTTCCGAGCCCGTTAGTTTCATTTCCAAACTGTTAGTGCTGCTTGGCTCTCTACCTGAGCGTGTCAGTTCCATTGTTTAGGCATTGGCACCATCTAGCTTAGTTTGCCACGCCCAGTAGCTCTATTTCTGAGCCGTTACCGCCGTCCAACGCTGTACCTGACCAGGTTTCTTCCGTTTACAAGTTGTCATTTGACATTTGATCAGTACCTGATCAAGTTTGTTCCATTTCCAGGCTGTTAACGTTGCTTTGTTTTGTACCTGACCAAGCCTGTTCCATTCTTGAGTGGCTGGCGCCACCTAACTAAATACCTGAGCTGGTAGCGTCTCAAGTTTCGTGCCAGAGCATGTTAGCCTCATTTCCAAGCACGACATGCCTGGTAGCTCAGTAGCTGAGCCTTTAGCATCACTTAGCTATGAACCATAGCCTGTTTGTTCTGTCTCAGAACCATTAGTGCCGCTTAGGTCTGAACCTGAGCTCGTTTGTCCCATTTCGGAACCAATAGCTTCACTTAGCTCTGTATCTGAGCATGTTTGTTCTGTTTCCGAATTGTTAGTGCCGCCTGGCTCCGTATCTGAGCCCAACGCACCCTTTAGTTTTGTGGTCAAGCAGGTTAGCGCTGTATGTCAATTTGTTGGTTCCACAAACGTTGCCTAGCGTTGCTTAGCGTTGCCTGTTTCTGCATCCAAACATGCTGTACCCCTTGGTTTCGTATCTGAGCATGTTAGCTCTGTGTCTGAATCCTTTAACTCCATTTCCACACACATCACGCCTCCTGGCTCCATAGATGCGGCATTAGCATTGTATAGTTTTGTATCTGAGCAGGACTCATTACTTAGTTCCGTGCCTGTGTACGCTGCACCCCTTAGTTTCATATCTGAGCTGGTTAGCGCTGTGTCCAAATTCGTTGATTCCGTTTCCACACCCGTCGCGCCTCCTAGCTCCATAGGTGTGCTGTTAGCGTCATACAGTTTCATATCTGAGCTAGACACATCACCTAGTTCCATGTTTGTGTACACTGCATCGCTAGTTCTTTATTTATGCTGTTAGTGTTGCCAAATAGCTCCGTACCTGAACAAGACATGACTCTCTGCTTCTTTATGGAACTTATTGCGCTACAGACATTAGTTTCAGGAACCTCCAGAGAGGCCTTGCCAGAGGCTGTCCGTTCCAGAGAGGCCTTGCTACAAGCCATCCATTCCAGAGAAGCCTTGCTATAGGCCGTCCTTTCTAGAGGGGTCTTGCTAGAGACTGTCCGTTCCAGAGGAGCCTTGCCAGAGGCCATCTGTTCTAGAGAGACCTTGCCAAAGGCCGTCCATTCCAGAGAGGCCTTGCTGGAGGCCGCCTACTCCCGTGAGGCCTTACCAGAGGCCCATACAGAGGACGTCCAGAGAGCGCCAGCTTGCCCTGAGGATGTCCAGAGCACGCTGCCTCACCCTGTTTTCAAGTCGGACCCTTGCCCTCCTTCTGGCCTCCCCCCACCCACTCGTGTCAGGTGCGGCTGCCCTGATGGTCAAGTGCTTTGCCATGACCAGGATCCTCTCCCCAACAGTTTCCCGGAGAGGAAGCCCCTGGACATTGCCAAGCGCCCCTGTGGGACAGACTCCTGAAGGGATGGTGTACTGTCAGGTTCCGTGCTCTGCCCCCTGTTTTTGGTTGTCTTTGCAGTTGTGGGTCACAATCCCTTGCAGGACCAAGATGGCCACGGATCCTGACTGAGACGCTGATTGTTGCTTTGTTTTCTTACTGTGATTCGTTGTAGACTGTGCTAACCGCACACAGCTGGGATTCTGCCTTTATAAGTGTCGTGTTTTCCCAGCATTTTATCTCGACTCTGGTCATTGTACGTGTGCGATTCATGTTATGGTCAGTCTCGTCTCGTCTTGCCATGCCAAGCTTCGCCATGCCACATCACGTCAAGCCTCGCCAAGTCAAAGCTAATTTTGGATCATTGTTTAATTTAGTTTGCTTTGATAGCCTAGCTTCGGCTTGCGCCCCTTTGTTTTTGGCTACCAAGCCAGGTTTTATTTAGTTTGCTGTGTTTATCTTAGTTATTTCCATAATTTTTATTTATTTAATAAACTGTTGTTTGACTGGAACCTGCAACCCCGTCTGGCCTCTGTATACTGCACCGTAACATAGAGACAGAGTGATAGCTGCAATTAAAGCAAACAATGCCTCTATGACTTATTAAATGAGGGAGCTGATCACTTCTTCAACCTCGTTATTGTAGATAGTTTATTATTTATCCATTTGATAAAAAAAACATTGCCTTTTTTCTGAATACTTAAATGTTAAACATGATAAATGTAAATACTTAAAAGGCAAAACATGCAAATGAAGCAGGAAAAATATATATTTTAATGGGTCAGAAATATGGGTGACTATTTCAAAGGTTGATGATTTCCTAATGTCAATGTATAAAAATACCTTGGAGCAATAGAGCCGTATTACAAGACAAAAGGGAAGGTTACCTTTCATGCTTAAAAGCAGTAACGCATTCAAAGAATTTCAGTGTTAAATGGGTGCCTGTAGAGGTACAGCTTCTGCACATTTTATAAATATTCCTAGAGTTATTCTACTGAAGCATGAGGTCAGAATGGATTCTTATAATAACTTCACATATCAGTCTCAGTCTTCTGTGTGGAGTGCATGCAGTCTTAAACCATCTGACCAACTCCCCTTTAGGCTTGAAAAATTATCCTGACAAAATCTTGTTTGATCTATGACTGCCTAGTAGAAACTATTATTTCTAGTGTCACTTGGCCTAAGTAAACATGCTCACTGATTTGCATTTGAAACCAAAAGAAGTTGTATAAAGGCAATTTCCACCCACTCCCAAACAGATCATACTTGCAGATTTGAAAAGGTGACAATATAATTGCACCATGCATGTGATACTATAAATTAAAGAATTGCAATGGACTCTATGCAAAGTGCTAGGTGTGAGCTCTTCTGATCTTTTCACTTGTAGAAGTGGTTTAGTTTCTACTAGCACATACATAGAATGAGCTAGAAATAACTGGCCACAACCACCAGATCATGCAGATTTCTTGTTCACCAGAGGAGAATACATAGGAGAATATTTCTGATTACAGAATCTGCTCAGACTCTCACGCAGGCCTCTGACATTTCCAGATTTAATTATTGCCATTTTCTCCTGGCTGGTCTTTTTTCATATTTTACCCTCTGCTGCTCACCTGGTTGACAACCTACCAAAGTTCTCTCATGTAGCTCATCTAGTTCTAAATTCAAATCACTTGCCTTTGCTTTACAGGCTTCAAGGCTCTTCTTCACCTGAATGCCAGTTGAGGTCTTTCACTTCAGGCCACCTGGCATGTCTGCCTTTCTTTGCAAGCATGGCCATGAGGCAAGATTTAACTGCTTTAATGTTTGGCCTCTCTGTGGTTAAATAACCGCACACTAGTATGAGTCCCATTGTCTCACTACCATATGCAGACATCTACAGATGTGCATCTTTTAACATATATCAAAGTTAACAACTTTTCTACACAGATTTTCTTTTGTTTTTGGTGTTTTTATATTACGTTTGTAATTCAACTTTTAATTCTTCTGAACGTCCTTGTTTATTGCTTATGTAAGTCCTTAGTTTAGTAGTTTTCATTTTATTTTAGAAACATTTGCATTAACAATATCTAGCAGACATCCTTATCTACAGAAGAGGTACTTTACCATTGACACAATGAGTGCTTTTACATGCAATTGTTAATCAGATAATGGCAGAAAATCAGATTTTGTTAGTAATCTGATCAAAGAGTATACATCCCCTTGAGTAATCAGATAATGAGAAACCTCTGGGTTTACATGACCCATGCAATAACCAGATTTCTACTTTGCAACAAGCCAATAATTTCACAGAAAGATGTGATGTAAACTTCAATTTTTAATATTAAATAATCAAATTCTTAATTTTCCTGAGTATTTATTGAGTTTGAGAGTCTCCACAAAGTCTTCGATAGCCGTTTAGTGGGTGCTGCATTTAATTCCAGGGTTGCCAGATCTCACGAGAGAATGTAAATAATCCCAAAAGAAGTTAAATCTCTAAGAATAAGCAGACCTGGCAACCATGTTTTTAATTTTTTTTCCACTAGCCGCTCTGCGCACATGTGCAGACTGCCAAATCCGATTGAAATCAGGTAACTGATATACAGTACATGCTATTATACTCCAATTACTGGGGTAAAACCCAGATTTCTTTATCTGATTACTAGATCGGAGTATGCTGTATATATGACCACTTGAATAATCAGATAACTGTAGAAATCTGACTATGATCGGATTGTTAAGTGCATGTAAACTCACTCAGTGTTTAACTAACTGTAACTAATTAATGCTACACCTGCACCTTCCCTAACCATAACTTTAACTTCAAAAACCTAATGGAAATCTTTTGACGTGTTTGACTTGTTGTGTTGGGCATCTATGCTGTGTGAGCATCATTGATTAGCCAATCTATTGTTCAGCTAATATTGTTCTTTACAAATATTTACCCAATTAATACAAAAAAAAAACTTAATACATAATCAGCACAATCCTACACCACAGTATTTTTCTCATTGTATTCCACTGTTTAAACCTGATGTGTATTGTAGTGTTGCTGTTTTATTATAATTTTTATTCTTTTTTTTTTATTAACTCCACTATTCAAAATGTTACTGCTGTCTGAAAGTCTATGACACACAATCAGAAATGGTCAATAATCATTCTATGTTTTTTTTTTTCCATTTATGCTTTCAGATAGCCGTGAAGATGAACATGTCCACAATGTTATGTGTTAACCAGCTACTTAGACAATCCCAGGTGACAAACCATCATTATACACTGAGAAATCCTCAAAGCCATTATAAAACTGCCAATATATGCACATCTGTGACCACCTCACAACAAATGAATTCTGTATTAGTGTTTCAAGCTTTTAAATCCACTAAACCATCAATTAGACAGTCAATTTGCAGCAAATCATAAATATGTTTTGGTTGACTTTCAAAGTGGCACCAACACAGAGCTAAAGTAGATTTTTATAAATCGTGAATCCTGGTTTCAGTAAATGGGTTTTATGTTTTTTTGGCTGTGCATCATGCCTATTAACACCTTTACTTCTGATAAAATCACTGTAATGCATAAATTGGTATAGCTTTATAATCTCTATGCACACAGGTACATGTTAAAGCTTATTGTTTTAACAACTGTCAAAAGTAGCAAGCAACAAACTCACACTGCTCTTTACAAAATGTGTTTATAATCTCCATGCACACAAGTATATGTGTGCATGGAGATTATAAACACATTTTGTAAAGAGCAGTGTGAGTTTGTTGCTTGCTACTTTTGACAATTGTTCACAACAATAATAGAGAGCATTTTTTGTTTGTTACTATAATGATACGCAGTCAAAACACACAACTATGAACCTAACCTGAAAACAGAAATAACAGTTTGCCTGTCAAGAAACTGACATTCCTTAGGTTCAACATCACCTTAGTAACTGTCTAAATGGTATTTACATTGCATGTACAGTAAATGCTGGGTATGTATATAAAATGTAAATGCACATATATGCACTGATGAGTAAAAAGTTAAGACCATCTGGTGTGCAATATGTTTAGGTAGTTGTCAGGTATAAAATTCATACCCACATGAATGTCTGTACCACAGTTTCTCAGCAGAAACACAGCCTAAAGCATCATACTAACCAAAGTGCACTCTGGAGTCGTCAGTTCCCCAGATAAACAGTAATCGCATACAAAAAAAAAAAAATCAGACCAGACAACCTTTGCTCCTAAGACTGACACTCCTGTATCTATTGCAGGCATGCCATGCCATTACTACTGGGTCTTGTTTGGATCCTCCTGCTGTACAGTAATCTATAAAATACTGTATGTCCAAAATTAATTATAGAAGAAACACATGAGTACAGAATTTGAAATGTCAGTCCCCTTAAATGAAGCCCATTGAAATAAATAAATTAGTGTTACATTACTAAACAGAAAAGGCAGTTGGGTTTTTCCATTTATTTAACATCACACCTGCACACCATGCACACCTTCTACCTCCTTCTCTCACTCCATACCTGTGTTCACCTGCCCCTGCCTCTTGTTTTCTAGTCCTTTCCAGCTCACTATATACAGTATACCCTCTCCTTCCCCAGACTCGAGGCTGAGTCTCGTGGTCTCTAACTTCACTCTAGCTCCCATTCTACCACGTTTTCCAAGCCTTCCATGTTCCAAGCCTTCCACTTCCTGCTTTCCACTGTCCGTTGAGATCACTTTGCCGAAAAGATTTGATGGGAACCGAGTGCTGTATACCAAATTCCATTTCCAATGCTCGCATTACTTCAGCTACTATCCTCCCAGCTTTGAATATAATGGGTTGTCACTGGTAGTTTCATGCCTTTCCGGCAGAGCACTGCAATGGACCTCCGGGAGGTGGCCGCAGGTGCAAACTGGGACCTGTGACCAGCTCTTGGATGCGCGAGGGGAAGTTTTTGGTCCTTCTGCAAATAGTGAGCCCTACATTCCTGAAGCTCCACTGCTCAGCATGTTCAAGCCGAGTGCTCAGCTCACCAGCTTTCAGCCGGTACCTCAGTTCGCCTGCCACTTGCTGGATCGTCCGCTTGCCGGCAGTCAAAGGATTCCAGTTGTAACTAGGGCCAAGCACAACGTCGAGTTCAAGGGTCGCCTGTCCCAGAGGCCGTTCAAGGGTTAACCGTCCCCGAGTCCATTCAAGGGTCGCCCGCCTCAGAGTCTGTTTAAGGGGTGCCTGTCACAGAGCCCATCCAGGGCTTGTCCATGTCAGAGACCTTCCAGAGGTCATCTGCATCAGAGACCATTCCGAGGTCGTCTGTATCGGAGATCATTCCGAGGTCGTCCAAGTCTGAGACCGTTCCGAGGTTGCCCAAGTCCAAGAACGTTCCGAGGTCGTCCAAGTCTGAGACCGTTCCGAGGTCGTCCAAGTCCGAGACCGGTCCAAATTCGTCCAAGTCCGAGACCATTCCGAGGTCGTTTAAGCCAGAGGCCATTCCAAAGTCATCCGTGTCCAAGACAGTTCTGAGGTCGTCCATGTCTGAGGCCATTCAGAGGTTGTCAGTCTCCAAGACCATTCAGTGTTCGGTTATGTCAGAGACCGTTCAAAGTCCGTCCATGTCTGAGACCTTCAAGATAGATCGTCTAAGCCCGAGACCATCCAGAGGTCGCCCAAGCCCAAGACTGTCCAGAGGTCACCCAAGCCAGAGGCCATCCAGAGGTCAACAGTTCGAGTGAGGCCTCCCCAGAGGTCTGCCATCTCAGAAGGGCCTTCCTGTCCACCCCAGTACCGGTGTCAAGGTCATCCGGCCCGGTCCCCGCGCTGAAGTCATCATTCCTAGTGGCTGTACCGAAACCATCTGCACCAGGGCGCGTTCTAAGGTCCTCCATACCAGTCCCAAAGCAAACCATTCCAGTGACAGTGTTAGGGTCCTCAGCTGCTGTACCAGATCCGACGTCTTCCATCCCAGCACCTATCCTGAAGTCACCCGTCTTCATGCCTGCGCAGAGGTCATCCATCTTGGCTCCTGTCTCAGGGTCGACCGTCTGACCTGTGCCCTCCTCTCGGCGTCCAACCGTCAGGGGCCCGGTGCTGTCCGGAATCCTCCCAGCTGTCACCCAGAGAGGAAACCGCCAGACCGTCCAAAGTCCCCGTGGGGCCATCATTGGAGTCCTAGCCCTGTCTCGGACTCTGGGGGGGGGAACTGTCACACCTGCGCTCCACACCCACCTTTTATCTCCTTCTCTCACTCCTACCTATGATCACCTGCAAGAGGTGTTCACCTGTGATCACCTCTTGTTTTCTAGTTCTTTCCAGCTCACTATATATACACCTTCTCTTTCCCCAGAATTGAGGCTGAGTCTCATGGTTTCTACCTCGACTCTAGCTCCTGTTCTACCGTGTTTTATGAGCCTTCCATGTCCTCTATCATCCTACTCTCTCTATCATTCCTCATTTCGTCATTTGAAGCCATATCTATCTCTCGTCCTGTTCGTTTTTTCTCGATCCAAGCCGCATCTATTCTCTCTATTCTATTCGTTCTCGTCCTGTACCGTTATTCCAAGCCATTGTCTATCGGTTCACCTACCGTGTCTCTCTGTTGGTCCTTGATCTCATCCCTCTCCATAATCTGCTCGATTACCTTCTTCATTCGTGTTCATTTGTTTGTTGTGCAAGTTTTTTTAATTAATAAACACTGCCTGAGTTCTGATCCACTCCCTGCGTGTGTCTCCTATTCCTTAGCCGGCGTCACAGCCAGAGCAAGCTTACATTGATAAAAGTCAGATACACGACACAAGATTTGAGAGTTTCAGCTATGGTCGTGTTCATTTTTGTAAGGCAAGAAAAAAGCTAAACATACCAACACTGCATCTGATGCTTTTGACCTGATGGGTGATTGTCCTTGTTTGAAAGAGTAGGCAAAGTCCATAGGAGAACATGTGTTCATGTCTGTATGTGCGTGTTGATAGTGAGCAAAGATATACAGTGGGGCAAAAAAGTATTTAGTCAGTCACTGATTATGCAAGTTCCCTGACTTAGAAAGATGAGAGAGGTCTGTAATTTTCATCATAGGTGCACTTCAACTATGAGAGACAGAATGAGAAAAAAAATCCAGGAAATCATATTGTTGGATTTGTAAAGAATTTCAATGTAAATCATGGTGGAAAATAAGTATTTGGTCACCCACAAACAAGTAAAATTTCTGGCTCTCACACACCTGTAACTTCTTCTTTAAGAAGCATTTGTGTCCTCCACTCGTTACGTGTATTAATGGCACCAGTTTGACATCGTTATCTGTATAATAGAAACCTGTCCACAGCCTCAAACAATCAGACTCCAAACTCAACCATGGCCAAAACCAAAGAGCTGTCGAAGGACACCAGGAAGAAAATTGTAGACCTGCAGCAGGCTGGGACGAGTGAATCTACAATAGGCAATCAGGTTGGTGTGAATAAATCAACTGTGGGAGCAATTGTAAGACATACAAGACCACAGATAATCTCCCTCGATCTGGGGTCCCACTCAAGATCTCATCCCATGGGGTCAAAATGATCATGAGAACGGTGAGCAAAAATCCCAGAACTACACGGAGGGACGTGATGAATGACCTGCAGAGAGCTGGGACCAAAGTAAAAAGGCTACCATCAGTAACACATTATGCTGAGAGGGACTCGGATCCTGCAGTGCCAGGCGTGTCCCCCTGCTTAAGCCAGTACATGTCCAGACCTGTCTGAAGTTTGCCAGAGAGCATATGGATGATCCAGAAGAGGATTGGGAGAATATCATGTGGTCAGATGAAACTAAAATAGAACTTTATGGTAAAAACTCAACTTGTCATGTTTGGAGAAAAATTCTGAGTTGCGCCATAACTACTGTGAAGCATGGGGGTGGAAAACCTCATGCTTTGTGGCTGTTTTTCTACGAAGGGGACAGGACGACTGATCCATCTTAAGGGAAGAATGAATGGGGCCATGTATCATGAGATTTTAAGCCAAAACCTCCTTCCATCAGTGAGAGCATTGAAGATGGAATGTGGCTGGGTCTTCCAGCATGACAATCATCCCAAACACACTGCTCGGGCAATGAAGGAGTGGCTCCGTAAAAAACATTTCAAGGTCCTGGTGTAGCCTAGTCAGTCTCCAGAAAATTTGTGAAGGAAGTTGAAAGTCCGTGTTGCCCCAAAACATCACTGCTCTAGAGGAGATCTGCTTGGAAGAATGGGCCAAAATACCAGCTACAGTGTGTGCAAACCTGGTGAAGACTTACAGGAAACGTTTGACCTCGGTCAATGCCAACAAAGGTTATGTTACAAAGTATTGAGTTTAACCAAATTTATTGACCAAATACTTATTTTCCACCATAATTAACAATTAAATTCCTTAAAAATCCTACAATGTGATTTCCTGGATTTTTATTTCTCATTTTGTCTCTCATAGCTGAAGTGTACCTATGATGAAAATTACAGACCTCTCTCATCTTTCTAAGTCGGAGAACTTGCACAATCAGTGACTGACTAAATACTTTTTTGCCCCATTGTATGTAAGTTATTCAAAAGCTGGACATTCAGGATTATCGGTAGAAGAACTGTCACACACAGAAAAGATGGTCTTCATTAGAATGTTGTTCACATAAACAAATCTGACTTAATGATTGCATTTGTGGAGAATGAGCAATGCTTGTCATGGCAGGCATTAATAATCTATGGCTCTAAACCATTTTATTCCATTGAGAGCTGTGGTACAGATAATTGTGGACATGCACGGCATAATTATGTTTCTAATTCCATCTAAATGGATGGATTGAATGCCTCTAGAAATGGTAGTCCTCAATAGACTTTATTGTTAATCATGATTCTTCATAAAGATGTGCATAGAATAATCCAGACTATCGCCATTTGAACAATTCCTGACAATTCCTGCAGCTGATTTAGAAAAGCCCAGAAATTCTTAGAACCAGAAACCCATTCATGACTGGCAAGTTATGCGAATTACCTTCATCAAGGCTCACTCATTAATATTTATGTAGGACATTCACATTTTAATTATAATACTTGGGTAAAATTAATTGGATTTTAATGGTCCAGAAGCACAGTACTGGATTTGGGTAGCTGACTGGAGTAGTTTCTCATAACCATCTAGAACTTTCTGCTCCTATGACTAACCTGACCCTTATCTTTGCTACAACATCAAGAAAATTCAAGATTTCTTTCCACGGAGGCCACTCAGGTCCAGTCTCTTGTCATATCTATAATGGACTACAGCAATGCATCTCTGGCAGGTCTTCCCATATGTACAATTAGACCCCTGCAACTGATACAGAATGCAGCAGCACTATCACTCTACCCAAACTCTCCCATGTTACCTCAGTGCTGCAATCCCTTCACTGGCCTTCTGTAGCTGCCCACATCAGATTTAAAGCAATGACTCTCGCCTACAAAAGCTAAAAATGGACCAGCACTCTCCTACCTAAAGCACTAATCAAACTGTACCTTATACCCTTTGGGACACAATCAGTACTCTAGTAGACCAACCCTTCTGGACAAAATGATGAGAAGTCGGGACTACAAGAACCTAAGTTATGAAACTAATTTATCTGTCACTAAATGTTGTCATGTTTGTATATAGGAAAATTATCATGGGTGCATAAGTCCAAAGTCTGTATACATATATTACACAATATGTATGTGTATTTCATATATAATATGTGCATGTACAATAGAATGTTGCATCAGTTATGAGGTTTATGAATCCTGATTCATATAAGATGAAATATCCATCACCTCATACAAATGTTTTATGAACAAGGTTTCATGTCTGTATAGTGTACAGTGACCATTAGCAAAGGTAGACATGTTTTCACTTTTCTGTGAAAAGTGTTTAGCAGATAGTACTGCTAGAAGCAACAAGCACTCAACATTGTGTTAGATAAATAAGCTCACCAGACAACAAATGTGTCACCTGTGACTGAAACGTACCTAATACATCCATAATCACGAATACCAGCTGTGATACAATTTGGCATGGACTGGACAAGTTTCTGGATGTAGACGACATCAATGTTCAGTGTTTAATCTTACTCATTGTTCCAGGTAGTTTCACAGATTTTCAAGAGGATTCACATCTGGCAATTTTGCAGGCCAGGCCAGATGTGTGACTGATACTGAATGTTCATCATGCCAGATCAATCAATCAATCAAGTCAAGTCAGATTTATTTATATATCGCTTTTTATAATGGAGCATTGTCTCAAAGCACTTTACAAGTTTAGATTATCTCCTAAAACTACGTCCAATCCAATTGGAGCAAGCCTAGGGCAACAGTGCAAGGAAAAACTCCTAGTTCCTAGGAAGAACCTTGGGAGGACCAGACTCAAAGGGAACCCAACTCCTTGGTGCGGCATAGATGATAAATCTAAGAGCGAACAAAGTCCCTGGATCAAAGTTTCGAATAGAATGTGAAGTATGCACATCGACATTAAGTGGTCCCAGGTATGATTGATAAATCTAGAGGAAACTAATTCATGGAGTCATGGTCGACATAAATTTGAATTATGCACATCGACATTAAGTCTCCCTGGTATGATGGGGCTGGACTGATGACGGAAGCGCTTTATGGAGCCCATCAGATGAACATCATGTGTGGGCCGAACTGCGGAACACAGCTCGGAGAGAAACAGAAAAAATGTAATTAGTTATTGATTAAGAGCACATTGTTTACTAACAATCATGGATGCCATGTCAATCACTGATGCCAAGTGTAGCTGGACCCCTGCACATTGCTATTGCAGCATAGCTAGTAAGAGGAGAACTGGGGTAGGTAACCAGCCAAGAGGATCACATGAGACATCGCAACCCACGGGAGGCAGAATACAGAACCCAACTCTCTGATCACCATAATACTCTTTGACTATGAACCCCCACTTTGCCCTTATTCCAAGGCAAGGATGCATGAAGTCAAGATCACGAGGCCTGAAGAAATATTTCTAAGTTGATTAGCGATATTACGTAATTGAAAGAAAGCAATTCGAGTGATGCTGCTAATGTGCGCATCAAAGGAGAGATCTGAATCAAATGTGACCCCTAAGTTTTTTACAGACAGACTGAGCAATACTGAACAGCCATCTAGATTTAGGATATATGTAGCTAACCTGTCTCTCACTAGCCTTGGGTCCCACTAATAGCACCTCAGTTTTATCTGAGTTAAGTAAGAGAAAATTAAATAACATCCAATCTTTTATTTCCTTTACACTGTCCTCAATTTTGTTGATTGTAAGGCTGTCATTAGTTTTGGCTGATATGTACAGCTGTGTATCATCTGCATGGCAGTGGAAATTAATGCCATGTTTACGAATAACTGAGCCTAGTGGCAGCATGTACAGAGAGAATAAAAGCGGGCCAAGCACTGACCCCTGAGGCACGCCATACTTCACTTTTGAGAGCTTAGATCTTAGATTATTTTATTAACAAACTGGTACCTGTCAGTTTTGCACAAGCTGTGTGACTTGAGAACTTGTAATCCAGGAATAGAATGTTATGTCCCCTTGGTATGTAACTAGCAAAAGCAAAACCTCGTTACATGTCCAGCAGCTCAGTTAGGCGTTGCGGTTGACTGTATAGTCATCACAAGGTATCGTGCCGTTTTCTTATTTCCGTGTATGTTTTGTTTACCACCTGTTTTCCGGCTCCGGCTTTTTATGTTATCCACCCGTTTTCGCCCCTCGCCCGTTTCTGTTCGCTGTGTTTGCCTTTGTTGTTAATAAACTACCCCTTTTACTTGTACACCTGCGTTCGCCTCCTGCCTCCCTTCCGGCCCACGCCGTTACATTCATGGTATGCAGTTACCTGCGGAGTCTTTCAGAAATTGGTTGTGTTGACTCCTAGAAGCAATTCTTGGTTGAAAGTGAAATGATTTTTATTCACAAGCTGTGGAACATGGCAGCAGTCTCTGTCCGTCTGTTTAGTTTTTCGGCTACAATTCTGAGAAGAATTTCCGGAAAACTGGAATTTTTGCCACTGCTGGTAGACTTGTATGACCGTACGTTTTGATACACCTGCAGATTCAGCTATTTCCTTCAAACTATAGCTTTTGGCACACCCAAATGCAATTACTCATTGTTTGCCAGTCATTAACATCTGATCTTCATCCCATTTCCCACTCATTTAATGAGTCATTCACTGCACTGTACCACCTCTTCTCAATCTATGCACCCTGTCACACACCTCACTGATATTTTTAGTCAGATCATCCTCACGCAATGCCATCTGCAGGAGCTTAAAATTGCTACCATCTTAAACATGCAAGTTGACTAATTTTAGTCTGCATAGTATATATTAAAGGTCTATGGCATTGTTATATTTCCAGTGCCTATTATACACAACACACATCCACACGTCTTCTAAAAAGAATATTTACAAGATATCTAAAATTCAAAACTAATATTAATTAATAGAAACTATGCACAATTCAGATGGGATTAAAGGCTTTCAGTTCAGGCAAAATGGTAAAAAAGGTAATAAGGTTATAATGCATAGCTATTACATTTGCATAGTGATATAATAACATTACACATAGTTACACTATGTCATAGTGGTCTGTGTATATAAACAGTGGATATGAATGTGCCGTCACTAGCAATATTTAATTTTTATATAGAAGTAGTATTACTGAAGGTTTGTTCTTTGTACTTACATGTACATCAATGCTAATGATGGCCACATTTGACATTTGAGCTTTATTAAAGCAAAATCACTTTTCATTGTTAAATCGTGTTCACAATAATGGTTTGCATAACGTTGTGATACATGGCATGCATTTATTTATTTCCTATATTATAAAGGAAATGAATGGGATTGGACACTAAAATGCAGGGAAGCTAGACTGACCTATATGTCTGTGTAGGAGGTCTAACACATGGTCAACACATCAAAAATGCAAAAAATATAGATTCGACAGGATTTAAAAATACGAGTGGATGAGAAAATACCACACATATTATAATCACAATTTTTATAACTGGTAGACAGTAATTCAGGAGACAAGAAGTGGGGAAATTGTTTCTGAAAACGAATTATCCAGTGCTTAAATGCTACCAGTTTCAACTGGGTGGATATCAAAA
This sequence comes from Ancistrus triradiatus, assembly GCA_025084515.1. Taxonomy (NCBI): domain Eukaryota; kingdom Metazoa; phylum Chordata; class Actinopteri; order Siluriformes; family Loricariidae; genus Ancistrus; species Ancistrus triradiatus. Next base: position 59,569 of record JAJAGP010001627.1, on the reverse strand, counting down.
GACAACCGTTTCCCATCAATGAAGACCTGCCATTGCTGACAGTTTTTTTTTTTTTTTTTTTTTTTTGCTGGGAGACAATAGAATGATAGAGTAAGATAGAAGAAAGCTTGATATACGAATTAAAAGTAATGGTTAGCTCTATAAACACAGAAGTAAACTTGTACAGCATAATCATCAGCATGTTAATCAGCTCCAATTAAAAGAGAAATACATGTATTCTTTTCCTCCCCGTAATGACACAGTATAGAAAGGACTTTGTAACATTCTTCTATTGTGGGTTTGGCATTTTTGTGTATCTGAAATCACAATGCAAGAGAGAAAGATGCTGGTCTTACAGCAACAATTAAAGGGACAAGCAATAGTGCATGACTCACAACAAACTAGAGAGAGAGCTCCACACCGTGGTAAGAAATCAATGCATGCACAAACATCACACATACACGTGTGTGTGTGTGTGTGTGTGCGCGCGCATGTATATAATTAATCAAAGAATCCACTAAAACTTGAATGTAATGATGACATATCTAAGTGATATATATACATATATTTATATATATATATATATATATATATATATATATATATATATATATATATATATATATATATATATTAAGACAGAAGAATACATTTACTGGGGAAAACTACAACTGAAAGGAGGGTCTAGTACCCTGTTGGGCCACCACCAGCTTGGTTACAAGATGAGACATGGTTGGGCATTAGAGGCAAGCAGGTTATATATGGTAGACTGTGGCATCTTTGCACACAGATGTCGCAGCTGGGTCTTTAGATCCTAATCCATCACACCAGCAGTTTGGGCAGTGTGTTCTGTGTCACTCCAAAGCAAAGGTAGAATTGATGGGCTCCATACTCAAACACAACAGTCATCAGATCCCAAAAAGAACCTGGATTTGTCACTAAAGACAAAATGGTTCCAGTCCATAGCAGTCAAGGTTTCTCGTTAATGGCATCACTGCAAACAAAGGCAACAGTGGCTGGCTGTCAATGCAGAACTGGTAATGGGCACTGTGACAACACATTTGGTTCTGCTAAACACTTGGAAATGGTCCGGGCAGAAACAACAGTGTGTAGTGTTGTTGCCACATGTGTCTGGACAGTGGACACTGAGTCTCCAAAAGGTACACTACCCAAAAGTAGCACCTGAGAGCCTTTTTATAGAGCAGTGAGGGAAGAACTTTTACGCCTTCTTGTGGCAAGACAAAATGTCTAATCAGACTTCACTTGTAATCATTTACATATCTACCTGTGATGTAAATGCCAAGTTTTGCAGAACAGGGATCTATCAAAGTCTGCTCTTCACTACACATGTTTGTGGAAGTGCATCATGGGATGAACAAATGAAATTTCTGTTGCTGATGCTCATCAGGCTGGAAAAGGTTACAAAACCATCTCTAAAGAGTTTGGATCCACCAATCCACAGGCAGACAGATTGTGTAGAAATGAAGGAAATTGAAGACTATTGTTACCTTCCTCAGGAGTGGCCGACCATCAAAGATCGCTCCAAGAGCAAGGAGTGTAATAGTTGGCGAGGTCACAAAATACCCCAGGGTAACTTATAAGCAACTGAAGACCTCTCTCACATTTGTTAATGTTCATGAGTTCACCATCAGAAGAACACTGAACAACAATGTTGTCCATGGCAGTGTTGCAAGGAGAAACCCACTGCTCTCCAAAAAGAACATTGTTGCTTGTCTGCAGTTTGCTAAAGATCACATGAACAAGCCAGAAGGCTATTGGAAGAATGTTTTGTGAAGGGATGAGACCAAAATAGAACTTTTTGGTTTTAAACAAAAGTGTTATGTTTGGAGAAAGGAAAACACTGCATTCCAGCATAAGAACCCCATCTCATCCGTGAAACATGGTGGTGGTAGTGTCATGGTTTAGGCTTGTTTTGCTGCATCTGGGCCAGGATTGATGGAACAATGAATTCTGAATTATATCAGATAATTCTAAAGGAAAATATCAGGACATCTGTCCATGAACTTAATCTCAAGAGAAGGTGGGTCATGCAGCAAGATAATGACCCTAAGCACTCAAGTCGTTCTACCAAAGAATGGTTAAAGAAAAATAAAGTTAATGTTTTGGAATGGCTAAGTCAAAGTCCTGACCTTAATCCAATCGAAATGCTGTGGAAGGACCTGAAGCGAGCAGTTAATGTAAGGAAACCCACCAACATCCCAGAGTTGAAGCTGATCTGTATGGAGGAATGGGCTAAAATTCCTCCAAGCCAATACTGAAAGCAAAGGTTCACATACTTTTGCCACTCACTAATATGTAATATTGGATCATTTTCCTCAATAAATAAATGACCAAGTATAATATTTTTGCCTCATTTGTTTAACTGGGTTCTCTTTATCTACTTTTAGGACTTGTATGAAAATCTGGTGATGTTTTAGGTCATATTTATGCAGAAATATGGAAAATTCTAAAGGGTTCACAAACTTTCAATCACCACTGTATATTGATGGCAATGTCACAGCTAAAGTGCACAAAAGCTTGCAAGGGTGTGCTGAAACAGTTAAGATAACGAGTTAAGATAACCTACTTCTTAAATCAAATAGCTTTGTAAGTAATTAGAGTATTTTATCAACATAATAGTTAAGTAGCATTGTAAACACTTCAATTGTACACTATGCTATACAATTTCTATATTTTTATTCAAATAGTCATTCACACTTTGATTCACTTGTTCATATACATGAATGCACATGAGTCCAAAGAAGGGTTGATTCTGTGATTAAAGGCACTAAGAACTAAGAAACTTTAAACTAGTTGAAGTACATTCCTCACACAGACACTGAATCATGCCACAGTTGGTTTAGTTACCAACATTAGCTCTAAACCACCAGTTATGTAACACTGATTTTTAATTTTACTTTAATATAACAATTAATTAAGCATATGATATCAGCTAATGATTACAAGAATGGTTTGATTAATGATTTTACATTAATATTCTTTTAATTTTCCCCTTCTTTCTTTGGCTTATAAAATAATTTTCTCTATCACTGTTAGAAACTACAGAGTAAACTAATGATTAATATACAGACATTACATTTTCTCTCTTTTTTCGTTCTTTATTTTATTTAATTTATAGCTGTTAATAAGTGTGAAGTCATTTAGCCACCCTTTTCCTAGGACCTAAATTATCTCATGATTTGTAGCAGAACCCACTTTAACACTTAAGTAATAAAAAATTGTTTAAAAGTACAACATCCTTCAAAGTGTATCATCTAGGCTGAAGATATGAAGGGATTTCCAGAGATTATCTACATTTATATTGCAAACTACTTGTCATTTTCTGAAGGTGGCAATGATGAAGAATTACAGAAATAGAGAGGCATACAATATTTTTTTTCTGAAATTAAATACATAGGTGAGGTTTTATGAAAAACACCCACAACAATTTAATTACTTTCAAACTGGAATTAGAGCACATCCTGAGCACTAAGCTGGTTAAACATAGCTTGCATCATAGCGTTGGATCGAGCATTTAGCATGAGCTTTAATTTTACTTGTGCATTTTTATTGGCATATCAAAATAAATAAGTGTAATATTTTTTTTTAAAGAAAAAAGTTTTGAGGTCAGAAATAATACGTATGCTTCCTCATTAGCTTTAGACATATTGGATATAAAGGTGAGCAGGTGCAGGTTGAACTTGCTTATGCATAAAACAAACGCTTTCTAAAAAAGTTCCACAATAGCATAAGGCAAGTTTGCCTCCTGTTAGATGCTGGATCCAGCATTTTTTTTGTCTATTTGTTAAGAACCTCGTGGACATTATTTTGTCTTATTTCTTTCTCTTTTATAAATTACAGCTTTGCTGAGTGTATATTAATTCATATTCTTTATTTTTCAGTGGAGAGTCTATAGACAATATTCCTTTCTTTTTAAATTTTAATTTAATCTCCAATTGTATGGAACACGCAAGTAAAACTTTAAAAGAAGAAAGCTATTGCTTTAACCAAGAACATGATATTTGTTGAACTGTCAGTTCATTTATATTTCATTTTTTATGAGCAAGTACAAAACACCTTTTGAGTGGCATGAAAACTAGATGAAATGTCAAAGATTTTTTTTTTCTGAATAGATGTGTGTCGTTCAGCACAGTCTCTTGTTTTGTCATTGACATGCATTCTAACTAATCAAACTGTAACAGCATTCTTTCCAGAGCTCACTTCATCACTGTCTGATAGTCAAGCAACTTTATTTGACACACTTGTCTTTTTAATCAAATCTGGCACTGTGCAATATTTATTTTAAAGGAAACGTTTGGACACTCCTGAGCATAATCTACATTCTTCCTTGTCTACTTTCAGGAGTCAATTTCTGCATAGTAAAGGTAACCATTCTTGTTGGTTATCCCAGAAGACTGATGCTGTCATTGGCCTTGCTGTTGGTAATCTTAAAAATTACATTTTATAAATTATAATGACCCATTAACAAGTCAAGTAATTACACTCTAAGACCTCACAAAAATAATAATTATCAGTCAAAACCTACTTTCCACTGGGATATAATTCACTTATTTTATTGATTTTTGGTTCCCTACAGGTGCTATGTGTCCCTTCAAAATTTTAACAAAACACATTCAGTGGTGCAAAGCTTGGCTTGATTGATTACCATATGACAAGGTCAGTTTCTTAATCTTTGCAGAAATTTCCCCAATGCATGTGATGCACATAACAATGGACACAGGGTAATAACACCTAATGATTAAAGGCAGGCAATATAGCATAGATATTGATCAATTTATTCATCAATGTAATCAAATTGAAAACAGAAACAATAAAAGTTCTCCAATGTTTTTCACTACTGGTTATAGATTTTGATAGAAAAAAGCATTTTGTTCTAAGTATTTTGATAAGTTAAGCACCCAGGTTTTGACATTACGGTATCCTCGATGCACTCACTGAAATACTTCATTGCATCTTTCATTTCATTGTAATGCAAAATCCAATTACCTAAATGAGATCTATGACCATGCTCACGAGTAGGTACATTAATGGACTGTACAAGATTAAAAGAGTCAAGAAGATGAATGAAATCACCGACCATAGGTTTAGTGGGACAGCAAACATGAATGTTAAACTTCCCTGTAATTAATGGTTTACAAGTTGTAGTAAGCACAACAATGGAAAATCTGAAATTTTATGAACTTACAAATTGACATAGGAGCCCTGTAAACAAGAGCACATTAGGGAGACTATATATTTATGACTAACTGACTAATTCACTGCTGAAAAATGTTTACTTGCTTTTCTTATAAATATGCCTTACTGCATTGCTTATTCCTCATGGTGTCAGAGATGGAAATAAAAATGTCTGTGATAAAAATTATATTTCAGTTCCCTAAACAGGGAAGTATTACTGTGGTAGCCTAGCAGTTAAGATACTGGACCATGGACCAGAAGGTCTAGGGTTCAAATCCCACCTCTGCCAAGCTGCCACTGTTGGGTCTTGAGCAAGGCCATTAACCCACAACTGCTTGGATTGTAAGATTATATGAATTGTAAGCCGCTCTGGATAAGGGCATCTGCTAAATGACATAAATGTACATATTACAATGCAATTTCAGTATATTCCCAAAGCATGCTCGGTCTAAGCCTATTTCATGGTGCATAACCTCATCAGAAACATTGCATTAGGGGTTGCAGAACTTTACTTGACATTCTCCCATCTTAAATGTTTATGTATGTTTATGTGATCTTCTGTCAGAAAAGTGTTGGGTAATTATTGATTTAATCCCTTTTGTTATAAACATTACCTGTCACATTCTGCTGGGGACCATGTGAGCTGATATTTTTCAAATATTCTTAGGTGTATAAAGTAAAGTAAATTTCAAACTTGGAGAACTTTTGAGTTCATTCACCTTAAGATGCCTTTAACAGGTATTCAGGAACATAGTCTCATCTTCCTCATATGAAGCTTGTATAGCAGATCAAGCTTACAATTTGCTTTTTCAGACTGAACATGCATATAACACATCTTAAGTGCAGTGAATTGTTCAGATACATAATCCTTTTCAGTGCCAATGGCGGCTCTGTGATTGGAAGTTAAGAGTTTAAGTCAAGAGTTTAAATTACCATTGTTGAACCCTTAAGCAAAAACAGACTTTCTCTGCTCATAGCTCATCTGCACTTGTTTGCCTTAACTTAGCAGTATGTGCAGAAAATAATCTCATTGCACTATACACCAGTGTATATGTATAATGACTACTGCTGTTTCTTACATAGACATTTCTTTCTTCTGGCAATTATTTCATGCAGCAAATAAATATTTAAACATAAAATAACTGAGTAAACATACATTTTACAAGCCAAATTAATAAGTAAGAATCGTGTTCCCAGAATTCTGTTAATTAATTGCGTTTGCTGTCATGTGTTTAACTCTCACTTGTAGTACATTTATAGCACTTAGCAGATATTCTTAGAATTTACAACTGATGAAACTTTACGTGGTAGAACCCAATACAACAGTAGCAGCATGCTGTATGCAACCTTTTGGTCAATAGTTCTTAACTGCTGACAAAATACTACAGTGAACATTACTTTATATTATGTAATCTGGAACATATAAAATTCATAAACAAACTTCAAAAACCTCACAACCATTATCAACCATGCTAACTCACAGTGTTTTGCTGAAAATATGTCTCACCAGAATTACAAGCAGGAACCAATCCTAAACATGCATGTGCCAGCTCAGGGCACATGCATGCACTCATTCACTCAGAGACACTTTAAAGATGACCTAACATGTCTTCAGAATGTGGGAAGCAAACATAGTACCTGGAGAAAACTCACGCAGGCGTCAATCAGGGCTCGAACCCAGGTCTCTGGAGTTGTGAGGTGCTTGTTATCACTCCAATCACCATTCTACATGAACATCCTTACCCTAGGGTAAGTATGTAGAGTTCTATTCAGATTTCAGATCTACTTCATAAACTTTTTTTTTTTTTTTTTTTAAACGAGCAATTCAGGGTGTCAAATCGAGTTTCCTTAACTTTTTCATGAATACCCACCCCTAGATTTGCAGCACATAGCATACATTCTGTATCCTAGCCTCACTCTTTACGCATTTTAATTGCAATGTTTCAGAGAGACTTTACTCTCGAAACCAAATTAAAGAGGCTGGGAAGGACCCAGAAATATAAGCAGAGCATATGTACCAATTACGTTCTTATAGATTAATGCTCACTGGTACTCATGTCTGACAGATTTTGTTTGGATTCAAGTCCCAAGCCAAGCATCTAATTTTACATGCAAATCCCAGCCAGAGCGATACTCCACAGCACCTGTTCTTCCTCTCCACGCTTGCTGAGCTTGCTTAGTGCACCGGTCTCACAAATCAAACTGGCTGAAAAACTGATCTGAACTATAGGCCGGCTCTAAGCGGCTGCTCTTTTTTATCATCAGTGGTCCATTTATGTGTCCATCAGTCATTCTTTCAGCTCATGCACATGCTTCTACCCTCTGTCGGAAAAGGTGGTGAGTCACGCTCTATATGTTTGTCCTCGACTGTGATGGATTAGATAATGGTTTATCATGAAGTGGGTCAAATGCTTTTAAGCTACTTCAAGGCTCCACAGTGTTTTTGTCTTCAACTGGAATAGAGACAAAAAGGCAGATCTTCTTGGTGTTGTTTTGCTATTCTGCATGTTCTGTACTGCTAACCTATTTGTGAGCAAGAGTAACAATGTTTTGACTTTGTGTACAATATAAAAGACAATCCAAAGGACAACAAAGGACATAATCACTAATATTTGTCCTGAGTACTGAAGAGTGGAAGAAACCAGAAAGTCAATAACTTAAATGCAAATGAAAGTTCTGCAGATGCATTGGGAAAGTTGTTTGTAACCAGGCTTGGTGTAGGTTGTCTTATTAGTGCATTTTCTGAGTAGCTCATTAAGATTAAGGAAATTGCTTGTGTGAACACATCCACATCGCTAAGTTTGCCATGTTCCTCCCAGTAGAACTGTCTGAAATCCATTATGTTATTTATTTATTTATTATACAGCATAGCTGTCCACTTATATCAATACACTTTCATTTAAATCTAGAAAGGACAAAAAAGCAAAGTAAGAAAGAAGTTGTTGGATTTTTATTAAGCACCCAGATACTTTATGGCACCAACAGTGTGAAAGATTTATTTAAATACTTTAAATTTATATAAACTTTTCAAAATGACATAGTTGCCACTACATACAGTAAAGTCAAAGATAACCTATATTTTAATATTATTTTGTTTTCTTTGTTTGCATTAGTGTTTCAGTAGAAATGGGAAGAATTAAAAAAGTTACAGCTAGCATTGATGTTGTTGAAAGAAGAAGCATGTGAAGAACACCGTAGCCTCAGTGGCTTAGTGAGCAGCTAGCTACTGGAAACAGCAGCATCAGAAGGCTTTTGTTCAATTTTGGGTGGGCATGCAATATAATAGTTGAGTAGTACATTAATGGAAAAATGCCAGCCACTGGGGGTACTCCTAGTGCTGGTCCCAAGCTCAGATAATTGGGGAGAGTAGCATCAGCTAGAGTGTCTAGTGTTAATTTATCAGATCCAATTCCTGCACGTTTAATCAAAGAAGTGATACCTAGTACTAAAGAGCCACTGATAGTTATTTTAGATTCATTCCTTACCTTTGGTTATGTGCCCAAAGTGTGCCATTATTAAACCACTGATTAAAAAAGTGGACCCTTCTTCTTGACCCTTGTGTGATATCTAATTATAGACCAATTTCAAATGAACCGTTTCTCTCCAAAATCTTGGGAAAAGCTGTCTATCAGCAGCTCTGTAGTTACCTCCAAAGGAATGGTATTTTCAGTCTGGCTCAGGCCCCATCATAGTACTGAAACAGCATTAATTATGGTACTAAATTAACTATTAATGTCCTCGAATAATGGATGCATTTATTTTCTTGTCCTATTAGATTTAAGTGCAGAATTTGACACTATAGATCATGATGTTTTACTAAACAGACTAGAAAATAGGTATTAAGGTATTAAGGGATTAGCACTTTTCTTGGTTTAAATCCTACTTGACCGACCATTTTGTTCATATCAATAATCTATGCTCTAAGCTCTCAAAAGCGATGTATGGCGTGCCTCAGGGGGTCAGTGCATGGCTTTTATTCTCTCTGTACATGCTGCCACTAGCCTCAATTATTCGTACACATGGCATTAGTTTCCACTGCTATGCAGATGATACACAGCTGTACATATCAGTCAAACCAAATGACAGTCTTACAATCAACAAAATTGATTATCATTTAATTATCATTTGGATGTCATTAATTTTTTCTCTTACTTATCTTAGATAAAACTGAGGTTTTATTAGTTGGACCCAAGGCTAAAGACATACTTATTTGTGCAGGCTTGTGACTAGATTTAGACTGAGATGCGTGGCTTGTGTCACTGGGGCCAAAGTTTTATGGTCTGGTCTGCCTGCCTTGTCCATTAGCCCAGGAGTGTCGGGTGGATTGGTCTGGCTGAACTGGGCTTTGGTCCTCTTGATCTTGATTTGTGCATCCTTGCCTTAGACTAGGGGCAGAGTTGGGGGTTGACAGTCAAAGAATCTTATGGTGATCATAGACGTTTGGTTGCTGTCTAGTGCCTCCCGTGGGGTTGCCAATGTCTCATGTGATCCCTCGTGGCTGTGTTATTTTCCAGTTCTCCTCTTTTTATGTTGCTATAGCTAATGCTGCCAGGGTTTTGTGCTACATGTGGCATCAGTTATAGTTAATAGACACTGTGCTCTTAATCAATAACTAATTACATTTTCTGTTTTTCTCTCCAGGTGCCTCTGTGTCCTGTGCCAGTTCCTGCCCCACACGTGAAGTTCATCTGCTTCAGCTTCACTCAAGCTGTTTTCCACCATCAGCTCCAGTCCCACCATACCCGGGCCACATCAGAGGGCAATAACTCCAACCCCCGGTTGGCTGGGGACATAGTGCCGCCAACGACTACTTTCCTGCTTAGACTCAAGATCCTAGAGTGACTGTGAATCAGACTACTTAATGCCGATGTGCATATTTTACATTTTATTTGAACTATCAATCCCAGACTTATTAGTTTAGATAAATTAGTTTCATTCTTACATTTATCATCTACGCTGCCCAAGGAGGTTGGGTCCCTTTTTGAGTATTGATCCTCCCAAGGTTTCTTCCTCATAACGCTTAGGGAGTTTTTCCTTTCCACTGTCACCCTAGACTTGCTCAATTTGGGATTGGACATAGATATTAGGAGATAATCTAAAATTGTAAAGTTGCTTTGAGACAATGCTATATAAATAAATCTGACTTGACTTGACTTAAAAAATCGTGCACCAAATCTTGCATAAAATCTTGCACCAAATCCAATATGTGGATGCTCTGATGTGGCAACCCCTAATAGGAACAACGATGAATAAACAATAAAGATCAATGAAGATTAAACAGATTACACAGAAATATGTCAATTTCTCCAAAATGCTTAGATAAAATAATTACTTTGCCACCTAAACCTGTGTACCAAAGAGAATCAACAAAATCTATTACTCACTGATATTCACAATCATATATATTTAGAATACAAAATTGACCGGCTGCTGGCAGATTTGTTGACTTCTCTATTTGGTTTTGAGGGAAACATGGGTTTTGTTGTCCACAGAAATTAAATATAGATTGAAATTGCAGCTTAGAATTGTACAGATGAACAGCCTGTCTGATCCAAACCTTTTAGCATATGGTATTGCAGGTCACAAAAAGCAAACACAGCAAACACTTGAGGTGATATTTAATCTCCAATATACAGTATATAGACAAAAGTTTGTGGACACCCAAAAATTACTTCCAAAACTACCTGAGTATTACTATGGGGTAGATGTAAAGTTGACAAACCAATAAAAACTGCAAGATTTCAGATTTTGAAACATAACTGTGAGGACTGACATCGATGTACACTAACCCTCAGCTGACTGTTGGTATTCCAATTTATCCTAAAGGTGTGTGACAACTATGCTTTAGAAACTCAGGAGAGAAAGATGACAAACTAATTGTACAGGAATATAGATCATTCTCATTTTACCCCTGCTTTATCCTGGTTGTGATAATGGGGGCATACAGAGCCTATCCAGGGTGCCAGTCCAACACTCTGTCTGCAGAAATCTAAATGACAGAAAGAACACTTTCATCCCTTGCACTTTAAAATTGTGTTCACGGAAATGCATGGAAATATTTCAGAATAATGTTCTTTGTTCTTTCCATAAGGGAGGAACCTTATGTAAACTTGTGATTTGTCATGTAGATGTACAGAAATGTTCTTTGAAGAGTTAAACCTGGAGATGTCCCAGTTCTTGAGACAAAACTTTTAGAACATTTAGTTTTTCTTTGATGAGTGTCAGTATTCCCGCTGTGATTTATGTAAAGCAATTAATATGAGTAATGTCATAGCAAAAGCTTTTATTTTTGTTTTGTCTCCCAAGAGCAATGGATTATGCACCTGCACAAATCAATATCTGGGTTAATATTTGTGAAACAAATAACTGAGCTCACCGAGGCATGTGATAGTTCTTCTTCTGAAATCTCATAACTTTAAGGGCAGAGAAGACATAGTGTATCAATAAAAAATTACTACAGCAGGAAGTCGTTTCTAAATTAAAGTGTTATATTGGCTTTTGTAGAACATTGACTATGATATTGGTTGGGTGCTGACAGAAATGTAGAAAATATATTAAAAATAGAAAACATTTGCAATAATTGCAAGTATATACAGTATATAAAGTTTCAACACCCTGTTCTCAGACTAGTCAACTTTAAACGTAAAACTACTTGCTGTGCTGTGTAAGGTTACTGAAATCACAGAGTTTCTAAAAATCCTTTTAAGCAAGGAGAACCTCTCTGCTGTCTATGCTAGCCAGTAAATCATAGAAAGAAAACTTTACACTAGTGTTTAAAGCAACTATTAGGCACACCATTCTGGTACTGGGTTGGACACACTTTTACCTGCAGAACTGCCTTAATTTTTGTGGTATAGATTTCACAAGATGCTGGAAACTTTCCTCAGAGGTTTTGGACTATATTGACATCATAGCTTCACACAGTTGCTGCAGATTTGTCAGCTGCACATCCATGATGTGAATCTCCTGTTCCACCACATCCCAAGGTGCTGTATTGGATTGAGATCTATATTGAGCACAGTGAACTCACTGTCTTGTTCAAAAAACAAGTTTGAGATGATATGAGGTTTGGGACATGGCGCGTTATCCTGCTGGAAGAAGTCATCAGAAAATGGTGTAGTCATAAAGGGATGGTCATAAAGAGATGGACATAGTAACCAACAATACTCAAGGAGCCGATGGCATACAAATGATGCTCAATTGCTGTATGCAGAGCAAAGTTTTTAGATCAAACTTATTTTCAAATGATTTTCACTATTACATTTTACAGTAACTGTGGTTACTGGATTACAGTAAAGTAAACTTAATGTTCTGGTAGTGTACAGCTCAATTGTAAAAACTGTTCTTCTACCTGGTGATTCTGGCTCAGATGTTCTGATGTCTTCTCCCAGATGGCAGCGTTTGGAACAGGAAGTGGCCGGGTTGTGTGGGGTCTGAGGAGATATTGCTGGCTTTCCACAGGTGTCGTTTAATGTAAATGTCCTCTATGGGTTGGAGGACAGGTGCAGTGATGAACTGTGCAATTTTCACAACCTTTTGCAGGGCCTTCCGTTCCGCAGCAGTGGTGTTGCCATACCATATCGTAATGCAGCTGGTCAGGATGCTCTCCACTGTGGACCTGTAGAAGTTGTGGAGGAGCAGATGTGAGGAGGTTGATTCTCTGCAGCCTCCTGAGGAAATGAAGGCTTTGTTGGGGCTTCTTGATGAAGTGTGATGTGTTGAGTGACCATGTGAGATTCTCAATTATATGAACTCCAAGGAAGCTTTAAAGCAGTTCACTATTTCCTTGGGTCTTTCCGTGGGATATATTTTCTTGGCATACTTTAAAACAAACATCCATATTGAACACAACCTCTAAAACTGGCACACATATTTTGCACATTTTTTCTCATTTTGAACATTTTTTACACATGCATATACATACAATGGGGCTAAAAGGTATTTAGTCAGCCACTGATTGTGCAAGTTCTCCTACTTGGAAAGATGAGAGAGGTCTGTAATTTTCATCATAGGTACACTTCAACTATGAGAGACAAAATAAGAAAAAAAATCCAGGAAATCACATTGTACGATTTTTAAAGAATTTGATTGTAAATCATGTTGGAAAATAAGTATTTAGTCACCCACAAACAAATAATATTTAGGAGATCTGGCTCTCACAGACCTGTAACTTCTTCTTTAGGAAGCTCTTCTGTCCTCCACTCGATACCTGTATTAATGGCACAAGTTTGACCTCGTTATCTGCATAACATACACCTGCCCACAGCCTCAAACAGTCAGATTCCAAACTCAACCATGGCCAAGACCAAAGAGCTGCCGAAGGACACCAGGAAGAAAATTGTAGACCTGCACCAGGCTGGGAAGAGTGAATATACAATAGGCAAGCAGGTTGGTGTGAATAAATCCACTGTGGGAGCAATTGTAAGAAAATGGAAGACATACAAGACCATGGATAATCTCCCTCAATCTGGGGCCCCACGCAGGATCTCATCCCGTGGGGTCAAAATGATCATGAGAACGGTGAGCAAAAATTCCAGAACTACACGGAGGGACCTGATGAATGACCTGCAGAGAGCTGGAATCAAAGTAACAAAGGCTATCATCAGTAACACACTATGCCGAGAGGGACTCAAATCCTGAAGTGCCAGGCGTGTCCCACTGCTTAAGCCAGTACATATCCAGGTCTGTCTGAAGTTTGCCAGAGAGCACATGGATGATCCAGAAGAGGATTGGGAGAACATCATGTGGTCAGATGAAACCAAAATAGAACTTTTTGCTAAAAACTCAACTTGTCGTGTTTGGAGGAAGAAGAATGCTGAGTTGCACCATACCTACTGTGAAGCATGGGGGTGGAAACATCATGCTTTGGGGCTGGTTTTCTGCAAAGGAGACAGGACGACTGATCCCTGTTAAAGGAAGAATGAACGGGGCCATGTATCATGAGAAGCCAAAACCTCCTTCCATCAGTGAGAACATTGAAGATGGAACGTGGCTGGGTCTTCCAAGATGACAATGATCCCAAACACAGCACTTGAGCAACGACGGTGTGGCTCCGTAAAAGGCATTTCAAGGTCCTGGAGTGGCCTAGCCAGTCTCCAGGCCTCAACCCCATAGAAAATTTGTGGAGGTTGAAAGTTCGTGTTGCCCAGCAACAGCCCCAAAACATCACTGCTCTAGAGGAGATCTGCATGGAGGAATGGACCAAAATACCAGCTACAGTGTGTGCAAACCTGGTGAAGATTTTCAGGAAACATTTGACCTCTATCATTGCCAACAAAGATTATGTTACACAGTCTGGTTGTGAGGGCCCAAATGCTTCAGAACCTCTTTCCAGATGGTAGGAGTGTAAATGGAGAGTTTGAGGGGTTTCTCCTGAAGTCAACAACCATCTTTTTAGTTTTATCAATGTTCAGAGACAGATTGTTGACTTTACACCAGTCCGAGAGTCCTCTGTACCTCCCTGTATGCTGACTCGTCGTTCTTGCTGATGAGACCCATCACGGTCGTATCATCAGCAAAGTTGATGTGATTCGAGCTGTGCATTGATGCACAGTCATGAGTCAGCAAGGTCGACAGCAGTGGACTAAGAACACAGCCCTGAGGGGCTCCAGTGCTCAGTGTGGTGGTGCTGGACAGGTTACTGCCGATCCGGTTGGACTGTGGTCTCCCAGTCAGGAAGTTCAAGATCCAGTTTCAGAGGGAGGTGTTGAGACCCAAATTATGAAAGAGTTTTTCAGGGAGCATGATACATCATTTTCACACATTGATTGGCCACCAGAGCCCAGACCTGAACCCCACTGAGAATCTTTGGAATGTGCTGGAGAAGACTTTGTGGAGGAAAAATTAATGCAACTTCAATGTCACAACATTTAGTTCTGTCCAGATTTGCATTATTGTTTTGTGTCATGCTCCCTGAACCACTATTTCATAATTTGAGCCTTCTAGGATTAACAGATTAACATCTTGTCCACGAGCACAGGATGTGTCTTTCGACATGGTTGTTTAACAAATGAGAAGCTACTCACTGCATCAGTTAGGGTTAAATAACTTGTTGCCAGCTGAAACATAATCACCAATGCAATGCAATGCACCAATGATTATCTGATGGGACCATTTGACTATTTGCTTAGTTAATTCCGGGTGGTTAATTTAGTTTTATTTTTTTTGGCCGGCTAGTGCATATATCAGTTCTCAAATTAAGCATGAAAGGGTTTTCGGTCCTTGAGTAACCCTGTCCTGCACATTGTACTGTTTTCCCTGTACTATAGGCCTAATTTAACTAATCAGAGGCCATACTCATAAAACGTCTCACAGTAGGAGCACTGATCTAAAAATCTTTTTCTACCAGTACGTTCATTCCAGTTAAGACAGGAACCCAGACCAGCACTGCTACTTTCAGATGTTTTGTTTATATAAACGCAGTTGAATAACGCAGGTTTATGGATTTGTTAGAGGGATAAGTCAGGAAATAAAACAAACAGATAGACCGTCATTGTTAATAAAGTAAAACAAATCATAGTAAGGCTTTAGCCAGCACCATGTAGCCTAACCCTCAAAGATAACAGTAGCAATTGTACTTTTTTACAAGTTCAATGCCCAGTGGCGTATTTTTGACAGTGCTTTCTCACTTTTTCTCACTAAATCTTTAACAGTGAACATTTATACAGTAACAATATATAAAGAAACATACAAAAATGTACCTCTTTGTGCTCAGCCTGTTATTCACTCAGTCCTTATTAGGTTATTTTTTATGCCTTTCCTGTTGGACCCATTATTTAAATTCAGCATGTCAACCCAAAGCAATCCTCCACACATCAGCTGAGGCCAAGGAATGTTCGGCCTAACATTGACACTCTTTTATATCCTGTGCTTAGTGAGTCAGCATACCCTGCCTCCTAGCAACTGGTTCTGATGCATTTTAAGTGCTTTCTTACTGTTTTCCACTTGCACTTAGTATGTAGAGGATTAAACATGAGAGTGCAATACCACACTGCATACATATGTATACTTTGTCATATTACATTTACAGGTATTATATACAGTGGGGCAAAAAGTATTTAGTCAGTCACTGATTGTGCAAGTTCTCTGACTTGGAAAGATGAGAGAGGTCTGTAATTTTCATCATAGGTACACTTCAGCTATGAGAAACGAAATGAGAAAAAAATCCAAAAAATCACATTGTAGGATTTTTTAAGAATTTAATTGTAAATTATGGTGGAAAATAAGTATTTGGACAATACATTTCATTTAACTCAATACTTTGTAACATAATCTTAGTTGGCAATGACAGAGATCAAACGTTTCCTGTAAGCCTTCACCAGGTTTGCACACACTGTAGCTGGTATTTTGGCCCATTCCTCCATGCAGATCTCCTCTAGAGCAGTGATGTTTTGGCTCAACATGGACTTTGAACTCCCTCCACACATTTTGTATGGACTTGAGATCTGGAGACTGGCTAGGCCACTCCAGGACCTTGAAATGCTTTTTACGGAGCCACTCCTTCGTGGCCAAGCAGTGTGTTTGGGATCATTGTCATGCTGGAAGACCCAACCACGTTCCATCTTCAATGCTCTAACTGATGGAAGGAGGTTTTGGCTTAAAACCTCATTATACATGGCCCCATTCATTCTTCCCTTAACACGGATCAGTTCTGGTCAGTTCAGGATGTAGTTCTGGAATTTTTGCTCACCATTCTCATGGTCATTTTGACCCCATGGGATGAGATCTTGCGTGGAGCCCAAGATTAAGGGAGATTATCAGTGGTCTTGTATGTCTTCCATTTTCTTACAATTGCTCCCCACAGTTGATTTATGACACCAACCTGCTTGCCTATTGTAGATTCACTCTTCCCAGCCTGTGCAGGTCTACAATTTTCCTCCTGGTGTCCTTTGACAGCTCTTTGTTCTTGGCCATGTGTTGAGTTTGGATTCTGATTGTTTGAGGGCTGTGGACAGGTCTTGTCTTTTATAAATAGCGATAACGAGGTCAAAACAGGTGCCATAATACAGGTAACGAGTGGAGGACAGAAGTGCTTCTTAAAGAAGAAGTTACAGGTCTGTGAGAGCCAGAAATATTGCTTTGTTTGTGGGTGACCAAATACTTATTTTTTCCACCATGATATTAAAATTTAATTCTTTAAGAAATCCTACGATTCTTGGATTTTTTTTTTTCATTTTGTCTCTCATAGTTGAAGTGTACCTATGATGAAAATTACAGACCTCTCTCATTTTTTTTTTCTAAGTAGGAGAACTTGCGCAATTAGTGATTGACTAATACTTTTTCCCCCACTAGGCTATATATATATATATGGTCAAAGGTTTGTGGACACCCAAAAATGCCATCCAAAAACATGTGTTTTTGGGTTAGTAGGGATACGTGATCTAGCAAAAATATAATATTGCATGTTTAGCGTTTGAGTGCATGTGCACTATGATGGATTGGCACCCCGTCTAGGGTTGTTCCTATCTCGCACCCCATGCCGCTGGCTAGGCACTGGCTCTCCCACGATACTGCCCACTATTAAGCAGATAAGAAAGTGAATGAATTCATGAATGAATGTTTCAATAAGGCAAACTTCAAAATGAATAGAGTAACTAAACTAATTCCTCTTTTGATAAAAAAAAAAACAGCAGAACAATAGTATAAAAGAACAGAAATAAGAGAGCGCGTCGATAATTAGAACCTCTAAAATCCTTTGAAAGCTAAAGCTAAAACTTTATGAAAGTGCACTTGCCAGCAAAATTGTAACAATTTTCAAATGAATATCATCACTATGTTTTAGTTGTCTACCAATAATACTGTAATAATAATAATAATAATAATAATAATAATAGTAATAGTAATAATAAAATCAAATTCGGCTCTGAAGTCAATGTACCAACCCAGATCATCAATAACTAATGGTGGTCAAATAAAGGACTATGTTATGAAATCCTTGTATCATGTTCTTGACCAGGTAAAATGTCATGGCGTCAGTGGTGTCTTTCCAATATTTGTTTTCTCACAATGAATGTCCGTCACCACTCTTGCACAAACATGTTGTTCCTGTGCTATCTGACTTTCAGCATAATCTTTGGATTGTCTGTTAAGGCGGTTGAGCAGGTATGTGCCCACCAGACATTTGTCTTTGTTTATTTAGGGGAAAGACATTTCGATTGTGTCGTATCCTTTGTGTAAAATCCAAACCAGTTCAATATAACTTTCAGTGCAAGTGATAAAATGTGTTTGTTGTGACATTTCTATCAGAGTGTCTCGGTTAAAGCAGACAGATCATGATCTAAAATTGTGTAAAGAAGACTGGCTCATAAGCCCTGTAATGTAAATAAGCCCTGGCTCACTGTTGGCATTCCAGTTCATCCCAAAGCTGTCTGGTGGAATTAAGGTCAAGGCTCTGTGCAAGCCAGCCAAGATCTTTGCAACAGTTGGAAACCATTTCTTTATGTTTCCGAGTTTGTTTCAGACGAGCACTGCTAAGAGTTGCCAAACTTGCTGGTGGAAACCTCTGAGTGCCATATTGACAGTCACTGAGGTGTTCAGTATGACCCATTCTACTTTCATTGTTTTTCTTTGGAGATTCCATGCATGTATACTTAATACTGTGTTAAAGTGTTAAGATAAGATGAAATGCCTTTATTGTCATTATACTTGCATAAGTAAGAAACAGTATAGTGTGAGTCCCTCAATAGCAGCAACACTGAAGATTACAAATTTGCATATTTAAATATTGGAGCAGAAGGCAATGAATATCAATGGCATAGAATAGCATGATACAGTGACTGTATGCATGAGGACAGTCTTTTGGTGGGGAGTAGCAGGTCAACAGGCAATGAACAGAGTGTGTACTCTCTGTAATGTTGCTGCTAGTCTTTTTGTTGAGCTGGTTAGCATATACACTGTCAGAGTTCAGCAGGTCAGTTCCAGTGATCTGCTGAGCTGCTATTACCACATGGTCTGGATTAATCTGCTTGGCAACTGTGCAGCTACAATACCACAGAATAATGCAGTGGGAGAGGATGCTATCCATGGTTGTTTATTTGGCTCATTTAATTTTGCTATCAGCATTAGTGGTCATTTCAGTGACACACACAATGTTACATCTATACATCTAGGGTTTATATATATATGTATATATATATATATATATATATGTAACATATATATAGTATATATATATATATATATATAATATGTAATATATATATATATATATATATATATATATATATATATATATATATATATATATATATATATATTATATATAAAGAGAGAGATAAAGAGAGAGAGAGAGAGAGACCTCACAGCAAGAAGGTCCTGGGTTTAGTCCCAGGGGGCAGCTGTCTGGGTCCTTCCTGTGTGGAGTCTGCATGTCCTCCCCATGTCCGTGTGGGTAATAATTGATAATTGATAAAAGATAACTGATTATGATAAATTGGCATTGACTTAACAGTGTGTATATATATGCACACACTCTTAAGTCAATGCCAATTTATCATATGCCAGTGCTACCCACTGAGCCACCATTCTGCCCTGCTATACATGGTACTACGGTGGTAATGCAGCGGTTCTGCAGTGGAGGTTCAATAAGAGCTGTTGGGATTAGATGGGCCTGTTTCAGTTTCCTAAGAAAGAATAGATTCTTTTGGGCTTTCTTCACCAGGTAGGAGGTGTTGATGGTTCAGGTTAAATGTTTCGATATGTGGACTCCAAATACCTTTAGCCTTCTGACAGTATGTGAATATGGAAGTGGTCATTCTTCTTAATCCTCCTGAAGTCTGCAATGATCCTCTTTGTCTTGGAGGTGATGAGTACCAACCATACCCATCCTGAACTCTGAACGATTAGTGTGCTCAGTAATGGCATGTCAAAGACGTGTGTTAGTTCGGGTAGAATGTGTTTGTCTATTATTCTGATCTGGATGAAGGTCCGACCACATTATAAGTGAAGTCAAATGTATGTATATACTGTAGAGCATTTTACCATAGAGCATTGTCTCAAAGCAGATTTACATCTAGGCACACAAGCCCAATGAGCAAGCCTAGGGCAACAGTGGAAAGGAAAAACACACTAATTGTGATGAGGAAGAAACCATGGGAGAATACGTAGAATAAATAGAATATGTAGAATAAAGAACAGGGGCAAGATTCTGAGCATTAATTAGTCCAGTATAAGTGCAGTCACTAAAGGATCTCATGTCATCTAGCAGGCAACATTTTTAGTGCTGTGGGTGGGTGTTTGGGTGTGTGTGTGTGTGTGTGTGTGTGTGTGTTCAGTATGTGTGTATGTGAGAGAGAGATATGTGAGTGGGTGGATCGGTGGGTGGGTGTGTTGGGGGGTGTCTGGAACTGGTGCCAGAAGAACAGTTTGGAGTGAAAACAGAGTATATAATTAGGGATGTTAAGAACAGAAAATCTGTGAACAGAATACAGCAGTGCTAAGTGCAGTATGAGACTCTGACATCCCTAACTCTAATACTAAAACTAAAAGGGAGAACCAGAAGATGTAATACACACGAGGGCTCCCACGAGACATCAGTGACTCGCCTCTCCCACCGTCAACAACCTGACTGATAGCAACTTATTATAAGTAATTAATGCAGCCATTTAGGTCATTGCAAAAGGTATCACAAACTGTTTTGAAACTCACTGTGAAGTGGAGGATACAGCATGTGGTGTATGTTCTGCCAACTGCCAACATTCAGTAGCTTTTCTCCCACAGAGATTCCTCTAAAAGCCTCTCGAATTCCTACAAAGAGCATATTCTTATGGGAGCTTATTCTAATGGTGTGTGTTTGAAACTTGGCTGAAAACTCAAAACTGTCCTGCTGCTGCTGTAAACGTGATTTGGCTCAGACTCATCCATTCTGATATGCATCATGCCCAGTAGGCAATCTCAGTCAGAGCAGAGTCTGATCACATGCTTGCTGTGCACGATGTAAACTTTTAGTTTATTATTACTTTCAGGAGTTTTTTTCCCCCTTAGAAATCCCAAAAGGCATCATTGATTTTTTTGAACAACCATCAAGATAAATGTTAAAATTATATGTGTTTTTTTAAATAGATATGCATTATGGGAACTGTAATGAAATTAAATATATCCTTGGAACAAAAACAAATTGCCCAGCATGCTGTAACACATTTGTCCTGCTTCTCCCATGTGTGCCCATTAATATCACAGTATGATAGAAATATAAAGTAAATATCAATAACATATGCTAAATAACATCATAGCAGATAGATATTGCATTTAAAAATAGCCATTAACATTGTTGGTAGCCTAAGTATTCAAGCTATTTTCCCTTATATCATCATACATTTGGTCAAATTACAGTGGAATCTTAATGCACTGTGACTGATTAATTGTTAAATTAAGCATATTGGAAAATAACGAAAAGTTCACATGTGCAAATGTTGGACAGTCTCACAGTCAATATTTAGTAGCATCCACTTTGGCAGAAATAAATACCTAAAGTCTCTTGTAGCTAACACTCTTTGTATTCTTTTTCTAGGGTTGTCAGGCAATTAAAATATTTACTCACATAAATTGCCCGATGTGTATTATGTTAATTGTGTTTAATCAAAGTTTTTCCTTGCTCTGATTGGACCCGGGGAAGTAGTTTTTCCAGTGCATGTGCATTTTCAGCATATAACTGTCCCTACAGTGGGTGCTTTATAGAGTTGGGACTTAAACTCATACCACACTAAACACTAGTACAGTTTTAACCACTGAGCCACCCCATGGTCTTTCACTGGATTATATTTCAAGGTCAGATAGCTTGGAAAGAGTTAATGTCAAACTTTCAGATTAAAATGAATTAGTATGGCCAGTATTAGATGAACTGGCAATTGTATGATACATTAATTTATAATTGGTGTAATGTGTCATTTAGAGTGCCCTTTAGTGAAATGGAGTAGAGAGAGGATGGACAGGAGTAGAGCTTGAGGGCTTTGAAGGTCATTTGCTGCTCTGTGAGATGTGTCTTTGTTGGCCTGGAGAGATAAGAAACAAGAAGAAAGTGATTTTGAAACTTGACCACAGGGGTCCCTCAGATTCAGTCAGCAGAACAATAGTGTGGTTTTAACTTATGTTGAGTGATAAGGTCTAGCTCACAGCCAGTGCTCCTGTTCACCCTAAAGATATTGGAGGTCAAGCTTTGTTGGAGGCCCAAGGTCAACAAAAAGCTATATTTGCTGCCCTCCTTTGGTTCATAACACCACTGAAATCTAAATATAAATACAGAGAGTAAGTGTACAGATATGTGCTAATGTGGGATTCAATCCAGTGTTCTCACATGCACAGGTATTTCCTTTATTGTATCAGAATTATTTCTTTTTCTCTTCTAAACTCCATTCAAACACAGACTTAACTTTTACTTTAACTTAATTCTCTCACATTATCTCTTTTTTTAAATTCAGTTTAGTTTTGGAACTTTACTTGTTTATTTTCTTCTTCAACTTTCTAACTGCTATACAGGTACTCCCTGATTTTGGGATATGTTCCGACAAATCCAGTGTACACTGAATTTATCGTAAACTGAGGAGTTTAATATACACTGTATATATGATAGTGCAGTCTACATGAAACATGTTTATAACATGACCGTGACCACAGTTTTTCTTCACTACATTTCCCAGCACTCATCACTCCCGCCATGCAATTAGCATTAACATAAAGCTTATTTCATGATAAAGATTTTAATGTCTCATGTAATTTATTGAATAATGTATTGCAAATGAAAAACAAAAAATGATTATTGTGTGACTGTAAAAAACTTAGGGGTCACATTTGATTCAGATCTCTCCTTTGATGCACACATTAGCAGCATCACTCGAATTGCTTTCTTTCAATTACGTAATATCGCTAAACTTAGAAATATCCTCTCTTTTAATGATGATGCAGAAAAAACTTGTTCATGCTGTTTATAACCTCAAGTTGTTGGATTACTGTAACGCCTTACTTATTACTGGATGCTCTAGGTAAATCTATAAATAAACTTCAGTTAGTTCAGAATGGCAGCGGCCCGCTGACGAGTTGCTAACTCGAACTAGAAAAAAATTTGATTCATATCACTCCTGTTCTATCATTTCACGTGCACTGGTTACCAGTCAAATTCCGCATTGATTCAACAAAAAATTTACTTTCTTTATAACTTATTAAAGGCTCTACATGGCCTGGCCCCACATTTATCTGAGTGACCTCTTAGAGTTTTACAATCCAAACTCGTCTACTTCGTTCGCAGGGTGCAGGACTTCTTTTTAGTTCCTAGAAATTAAAAAAGTCACAGCAGGGGGGAAAAGGCGGCTTCCTCATACATGGGCCCCCCACTATGGAATAAACTTCCTACTTTCGTTCGAGATTCAGACACCCTCCAAAAGTTTTAAGTCTAGTAGGCCTAAAGGGACATACTTTATTTACGCAGGCTTTTGGACTAGATTTAAGACCCAGGTTTGCATGGTTTGGGTTGCTTGGGGGCCGGAGTCTGGAGTCATGTTCTTGGCCTGCCTGGGCCTTGGTCCGCTAAGCCGGGAGTGTCGAAAGTGGGCGGTCTGGCTGACAAACTAGCTTTGGTCCTCGTGATCTTGACTCATGCAATCCTTGCCTTATACGATAAGGGGGCAGAGCTGGGGGTTCATAGTTCTCAAAGAGTCTTATGGGTGATCAGAGGACGTTGGGTTTTGCTTCTGTCTTTTCTTCTGCCGGGGTTCTTCCGCCCGGGGTTGCCAATGTCTCATGTGATCCCTCTTGGCTGTGTTTCCTACCAGTTCTTCTCTCTTTCTAGCTTTCTAGCTATGCTGCTATAGCTAAATTGCCTGCCGGGGTTCTCATGCTAACACTTGGCCATCAGTGAATTGACATGGCATCAGTGGATTGTTAATAAACACTGTGCTCTTAATTCAATAAAACTAATTACATTTTGTGTAGTTTTCTCTCCGAAGGGCTGATGTTCCGGCAGTAGTTTCCGGCCCCACACATGATGTACATCTTTATGGAAGCCTCCACTGTGCCATAATTCACATAATTGTTATTTATCGACCATGACTCCATGACTTTAGTTTCGCTCTTCGATTGTATCATAATCTACCCGGGACCCACTTAATGTCGATGTGAATACTTTCACATTTTATTCGAACTTTTGACTCCATGACTGTAGTTTCGCTTCTTAGATATTAGAATTTATCATCATACCTGGGCCACTTAATGTCGATGTGCAATACTTCAAGACATTTCTTTTCAAACCTTTGACTCCATGACTTTAGTTGTCGCACTCTTAGGATTATTTCATCTACAAGCCGCCGCAAGGGGCCAAGGAGGTTGGGTCCCTTTTTGAGTCTTGGTCCTCCCAAGGTTTCTTCCTAGAACTAGGGAGTTTTTCCTTGCCACTGTCGCCCTAGGCTTGCTCAATTTGAGATTGGACGTAGTTATTAGGAGATAATCTAAACTTGTAAAGTTGCTTTGAGACAATGCTCCATTGTAAAAAGCGCTATATAAATAAATCTGACTTGACTTGACTTGACTTGACCACAGCTTTTCCTCACTACATTTCTCAGCTCTCATCACTTCTGCCACATCACTCCTACTGCTGAGAAAAGAGAACTATTTGTGTTTTTAGAACAGGACAGAAAATATAAGAGAATGCTTTACTCTTTTTACATCTCAGCCTTAACTTGTAAGTTTATCCTTACTTTCTGTTTCTGTAATGGGAAGTTTTTTAATTAATTTCATTGCTTGCAGACATAATGTTGGACTTGCATTTTGGATGTGCATTTTCCTTGCCATTACTCTTGTTCCATTTTGTTATCTCTGTCTTTGCCAAGTGGCACAGGTATTACTGATGTCCAGACTGATACTGCTGAAAAGTCTTTGAGTGCTGTCATCCCCTTGCCTGCAACACTTGATTTAGTATTTGGACCAGACACTTTCACTCTCCTTAGTGACTATTAATTGTTATAGTTCAACTTACAGGAATTGCATCACATTGTTACAAAGAACATTTTCTGTGTCTGCATAATTACAGTTTTTATTGATAATGTTTATACTTTTATCCCCCTCAGTGGAGCTGCAGTTTGTTGTGATGCTTAATATAAAGCCATTTTACATAATAACACATCTTGGTATTTGACCTTTGTAAACTGTATATTTTACAAATAACTTGTAAGATGCACTTGTGCTGATTTATTGAAGTTTGAGAAGTCAGTCATGTTTCTCAGTTATTTTGAGAGCTTGCCCAATCAACATTCAAGAGAATTCATGCTTCACGTTGGCACAAACAATAAAGCAAGAGGACATGCCCAAGACGACAAAACACACCTGTCCCCACTCCATTCATTGCTTGTGAAGCTTGTGCATCCAGGCATGGGTCAAAATTGCCCTTTCAGAGCCATTTGTCCAATGAACGTAATCATTCATCCCATTCAAATCATCTCCGTATTGCAGTGAGATATTCAATATATCAATTATTATTAGTTCAATATATCAAGATACCAATAGATTCATTAAAATACTGAATTCCATCAACAACATTAATTAATAATATATACTTTGGTAAACATTTTATTACAGTGTTTAACCCTCTATGGGTGGAATTATTAAATAGCAGTTATATGAGATGAATTTGACTTTTTCCAACTATAAGACAACAAAATACCACCTGTATTTTGTGAATTTAATAATATTTTCAAAGTTCTTAACAGATGTCCTAGAAATTAGTAATCCATCACATTAACAAAACATGCAAAAACACTTACATTTTTTACTTTTAAATTTATCACCATTAATTTTCTAAACAATTTTTCACATTCATGCAATCATGACATCCATTCATTGACTGGACAGGGTTGCAGGAGAGCAAGTGCCAAGCCGACGACATAGGGTGCAAGGCAGGAACAACCCAAGACAGGGTGCAAATCCACAATATGGGCACTTTTACAGACACCAATTAACCTAACAAACGTGTATTTGGACTGTGGGAGGAAACCAAAGTACCCAGAGTAAACCCTTGCGTGCATGGGGAGGACATGCAAACTCCACACAGAAAGGACCCAGACCACTCCACCTTGGATTGAACCCAAGACGTTCGTCACTGTGAGGCAACAGTGCTACCCACTGTGCCGCTCAAATCATGAAATTATCCTTTTCAATGTATTTGTCTTCATAGAGCTTTGGATTTCTGGAACTTGGATTTGCATTTCTTGAAACTTAAGATAGTTGAGTTGCCCAGACTGAGGCAGGATAGTGGAGTCCTCAATAGCAACATATTACTTGCTGTCTCTGATTGACCTTCATTCTGATCTTCGTTTTCATCCTCATTACACATTTATCATTGTATTTCTGATACTATAACATTATCATATTTACTATAACCTCATAATTTTAGCTGCTGCCCTATATGTGTTCACTACCCTTAGCAATAGGCAATGCATGTTTTCCCTTCATTCCACAAAAAAATGACTGACATCCTAAAAATGTTTACTGCATCTGCATTTTATTTGCTATAGTGAAAGATTTGCAAAATTTTACTTGTTTAAGTTTATAAACATAATTTTAAGATGTTTTTTTATTTTATTCTGTTATTTATAATTGATGAAGTCTGATCACTTATCAGTCATGATGTCTAATGACTTGTCTGCTATTTATATATGTTTGGTTTAGCTAATCAATCAAGACTTGTCAATCAAGACTGACCATGTTTGGGTCAGTATGTAAGAACAGCTTTGTTGTCAATTACAGATTACAGTCCACCTAGGTGACAAGCTGTTGATTTTTTCCTGGGATGTCATTGGAACTTTTAAGCCCAAACCCTGAAAGCCTATCCCCTTTCATACCAATAATGCCTGCACTAACCTCTCGGTGAACATCTATTAGAACCTCTATAACTTTTATGCTGTAAGTACTTGCAAGTGACAGAAGCTTAGTCAAGTACATTTAACCTCAATAAATGTCCATTTCCAAACAATAAAACCTTCAGTCTAGACTTTTCAACTCAACCTGGGGGTGACTCATATCATGTGTCAAAAGAATATATATTTCTGCAATTTCTTACCATGTGTAGCATATTACCAGTATATATGATCCACTCATTTTATTAGCCAAATGACATTTTCAAGCCTATGCATAGTTGCAGGTAGAACGTCTCATTAGATTGTTACTGCACAGAACAGGTTTACAGTTCAGTGATAAATTGCCCTTATTTCCTTTTACAATTATTTTCATTCATTAATAATTCCAGAGATATATTACAATCAGACTTTCATTTCATACATTAGAATACCTTAGAATTCAGGCTGGCTATTTCACTTATTTGTAATGAATATGCCAATGTGCAGTCAATATTACAATTAATGACATCCTTAGGAAAGATTAGGTGAAGCATATTTACATGACTGGAGTGGTTGCTGAGACACACTGTCCACCAACAGATTAAAAAAAACAAAACATTTACAGCAGTATTACATTTACAGCATTTTGCAGAGTGCCCTATACTAAACTTATAATTAAACTGAGCAGTTAAAGTGGAGTGGAGGCTTGGCAGACCCGAGATTTGGACTCACAACCTTGTGATTAGTACATCAGAAACCTCCCTCACTTTAGGAGTGTGTGTGTGTGTGTGTGTGTGTGTGTGTGTCTCAGAGAGAGTACGCAAATATCACAACCTGCAATACTAAACAGTGAAGAAAGAATTATGATTTAACAGCAAAATCCCTGCAGCAATCTCTAGACTTCGGAACAAACTTGTGTTAGTGGAAATGCAATACTGGCTCATGACATGAGTTGCAAAATACCATCTGGATGTTTCACACAAGTTCTGGTACAGTATTGTGTGAAGTCTTGACAAGAAAGCACAACTTGGTGTTTTACATAAAATGTTCATGTCCATTAACACCAATGTCTCATCCTAACTAGACTGGTTGGCTTGTAATTGTTAAGAGAACAACGTGTTTAAGATATCAAGAACCATTGCAGCAGAATGGTAGGGTTGTGCTTCCTCACCTGAAGCTTAATACAGTAGTTGGATGATGTAAGATAAATATAATAAAAAACTGAGTTATAAAATGTGGGCCAAGTCCCATTCCAGATGTCAATTCAACTGAAATGCCCAATGCTCTCCCTTTATATCGGTTCTCACACTAGTTTTAAACTAAACAAAATCCATTTGGCAGATAACACATATGCAGGCTCAATTTGAAAGATAAATCTGCCCAAAGGGAGTCAGCTCATTGAATAAACACATCAACCCACAAATTTGCACTGACAGGAGGGGCTATAGAAATACATCCAATTCTGATATACTAAAGACAAAATGCTTCAAAATAAAAATGAATATGCTTCAGTGAAATTCCACTAATGTAAATATATGTAAATATATGCTTACACTTTGATATTATTTCCTGTTACACGGTGTAGCCAAAGGTACACATTTATGACTTCAAATCATGTTTATTAATATGGGGCTTGTCCAATTTGCTGGTACAAAGAAGGTCTTCACTCTTCTAAGAAGGCTTTCTACTAGATTTAGGAATGATTGTGAAGCCAGACACTGCTAATGGACAATAAGCCCTGGATCACTGTTGGCATTCCAGTTTATCTCAGATGTGTTTGAAGTAAGAGCTCTGTGCCAATGAACCAAGTTTTCCATTAATGCTCAGCCTTAATCTCAGTTTCATTCCACTTCGCATGAGAGTCAAGATAACAACAGGCAGAGAAGGTCAGCACAGACTACTCTATTCCCAGCCACATGTTACAGATCCTTCTGGAGGATCCCTAGATATTCCAAAGTCAATTGTAAGGTCCTTCCAAATGGACATTCCCTAAACAGCTCTAACAAGAGCAACCACAATCATACAAAGACTGGATTGAGCAAACTGGTGATCCCAGTACCCCATATTCCTGCAGTGTCCCCTAGAGCGCATATCAATTTAATATGAAACCTTTGAAAGTATCTTACTGATTTGTTTGTTACAATCCACTGTTGTCTGTGTCCATGGCTGTTCCTACATATTATTTACATTTACATTTACATTCACAGCATTTAACAGACACCAGAGCAACTTACAATTGATACAGTCTTACAATCCAAGCAATTGAGGGTTAAGGGTCTTGCTCAAGGACCCAACAGTGGCAGCTTGGCAGAGATGGGATTTGAACCCTGGACCTTCTAGTCCATAGTTCAGTACCCGCTAGGCTACCACAGTATTATGAATCTTTTGGCAGCGATTGTGGTTGAAGTAAAATAGATCACTTATTAAAAGGGATGTCTACATACATTTAGTGATATAGTTTATCTTCTTACAATTACAGTCTTTAGCAGACACATCTACCCAGAGAGACTTCTTACCTAAGTTAAGAAGTTGAGGGGTTGTGCACAATGAACCAACAGTAGGAGCATGATGGATCAGTGTTTGGACTTACAACCTTCCGATCAGAAGCCCAAAACCTTGATCACTGTACAATTAGCATTATTTCCCCAGAAACATGTGCAATTAATTGAACATGCCAACTAGCTCTGAGAAATATGTTTTTGTTTCCTCTGATGTCAAGGTCATAAATTACTCTGTCACCACAATTTATCTTACTAGAGGTTGCATTGTGTTGTTTGCACAGCTATGCATTTGCATACAGTCTGGGGCAATTAAATAAGCAAGCTCTTCTGTCACCCCCTGCCTCTCTGTTTTACTCATTATTTCTCTTTGTCACATCACTTCATCATCTGCTTTTGAAAGCAATCATCCATAAATCAAAGAAGACACAGGCATCCATAGTCCTCACAAGTCAAAATTGTGGGAAGTCTCATCCTCAGTTGATGGATAGGGATGGTATAGCCTTTGGATAGGTGATACATCACAGTATATCAGGAGTAATAACAGGGTTCTCCTGACCAGATGCTTGATTGATTCATTCCATAAAATAGACTTAATTCCATCTGCTGTTTTGCTATTTACCAGAATTATGTGCAAAATTAAATAATGTTGTATACACATGGTCAAAGCTGTTTTGGATGCAAGTCAAATATAATTTTCAGTAACCTCATAAGCTGTAGATTTGGCTTGAAAGAGTCAATACACCTGGCATAAGCTGTTACATCAGTCAGGATAGGGCCTGCTGCTTTAGTAAAAAGTGGTGATTTATCTCAATTTCTTATGACACAATGATAAGCCATCTTCAGGAATGGCAGGTCTGGTGTGGAAGCTGTTACTGCTCCAGGATCAGCAGCTCAAAGATTTCAGGGAACAGATTATTTCTGTCTCCGTCTGTGCCTCAGTGTCTATGGCAATTCTTTGGCAGTGGGTCAATTAAGCAGGTGGTGCACTGAAACTCCATCTTTATCTGTTGTGGACATCTTTCTGTAAAAAACAAACAAGACCCTTCTCTGAGAATGAACTCATTAAAATTCTTTCAAATTCAATCAGGGGGAAAGGTGGAAAATTGAAGGCGGGATGGGATGGTGCATTTTCATTACCGGGACATTGCTATTACACACTGCTGTAAGTCTAAGAACTAGCTCTGATAATTCATTTGTCTATGTCATTGAAGATTATTAATCTTTGACAGAACAACAATGCCAAGCAGCACTGGAAATAACGTTGTCACTTTTAATCTCTGTGGGTTTGTTGTGCCCTGGAAATATTTGTTGTGGCAAGTGTATAGAAGAGCATAGATGGTGAAACAGTGTGTTGTTTTGAGATTGCAGTGATTTATAGCACACAGGAACATATATGTTAGTACAATAATAGTCAGTTTAACGTCCATCCAATCAATGTCTGTTTACTTTAACGACTGAGGACTCAGTCATCTTTTTCCTAATACTGTCTTATCAACGCATTTATGGCTTCTGTCAAATAGAAGTGGTAGATCCCTCATAACGCTCTATTAAGTGTTAAGGCCCTCCCCTTCATAGGGTTGTAACAGAACATTACTGTGTTTTTTATAATTACTGTGCATTTTAATAAATTAAAAATATGGTGGCATTAGAGATGCTCTGTAGATGGTAGCATTCCACTCGTATTGTCAGCAGTATAATATGATGCATTTACTTTCTGTCTGCACACAGATGTTTTTTTGTGAAAATACCCTTTATCTTTACATTACAGTAGAATAAAAACACTATGTGACTATGGTAAACTCTGGCAAACGTCCATTTCGGTCAATGTCCAGTTTCACAGAATGTAACGTTGCATTGGAATGGGTTGGCCTACAACATGGATCTGATGGACTGAGCTAGTCACCCAACCTGGAACAACTGGACAGACAATTTGACCACCTCCCTGACCAATAAGGATTAAATTATAGCCAGGTAAAATCTTTATGACCATCTGGTGTGAGCTGGGTTTTTCAGCTAGGATTTAAATCCACATCCAGAATAGGTGTACTCATATGGTCCCAGAAATCTCAGTATTATTCCTTAATTTCATACCTTTACCCATGCTGTCAGTCATTTACTGAAACCATGACACACAGAGTTTTGAAAAGAGCCTCATTACTGTATTGTAATGGCAATCTTCATGTTTATGTTTGTAATGTGACTAGAAGTTGATGACAAGTAGATGGTCGTCTCCCAACAATCTTCTTGCGTTTAATGAGCTTGGATTTATTTCATATTAGCATTGAATAAGCATGTAAATTGTCATACTTATGTTAATGACTGATATATGTAGAATTTTCAGCATAGACTTTCTGGAAGCCTATGACTCTGCTTGGAAGCACTGCAGTTTGCAATATTCATGTTCATAGATATATGTGTATTGAGGGCTTTGTGTGTCTAATAGCTGATTAAAAGGTTTCCTCAGAAGTTTTTTTTTTTTTCTTTTCAGATTATCTGATTTGCAATTCAGATAGCTTTATCTTCAGCTACTCAAACTGACAAACAGCCTTCCTTGTTTGATAATGAGTTTGCGCTCC
This sequence comes from Ancistrus triradiatus, assembly GCA_025084515.1. Lineage (NCBI taxonomy): Eukaryota > Metazoa > Chordata > Actinopteri > Siluriformes > Loricariidae > Ancistrus > Ancistrus triradiatus. The sequence continues at coordinate 27,502 of JAJAGP010001627.1, read as the reverse complement.
TAATAGGCCCTTTTATTATCTCACTCATAACAGTAAACAGAGTGTGTTACTGGTTGTGGGGTTACACACTGATAGAAATATGAGTTATGATTATTACAGATGGGGGGTGTACATTCTCGATGTCACTAAGTTATGCCAGTATATTGAATTAATTTATTTATTTATTTATTAATTATTTACTTAATTAATGGATGGATGGATAAATGGATCCATGGATGGATGAAGGTAAAAGCCAAATGAAAATCAAAGAACAGCTCTGAACTGAACATTTAATTTAAAAAAAGCTTCTTAAATACCATCTAAATTTCTAATAGGCTTTATAGCCTACTTAAGGCAGCATGTGAAATTTCCTGCCAGCATGTTAATTACACTTTAATAAAGTAAAAGCCCCTTTAAAGACCTGTATCTTGGGGATGTAAAGCGAATTTGAAAAGGCCAATGGCACTTTTGTGCTTGAGCATTTCATAACTTTTGAATAAGCAGGCAGTATTTTCCATTTTAGTGAAACAATAATTTATAGGATTATCTGAATGAATGTTTTAGACAATAAACACAACACCAATGTAAAACAATGAAAAATATGTTGATAGCTAATAAAATAATAGCTATTTGCAAATATGGGGAGGCACGGTAGACCAGCGGTCACCTCACAGCTCCAACGTTTCCAGTTCAATCCTGACCTCGGACTCTGTCTGTGTGGGTGGTTTGTATATCCTCCCGCATAATTTACTCTGGGTACTCCCAAACTCAAAATAGGGTGTTAGGATAATTTGTGGTTCTTAAGTGCCCTTAGTGTGTGTGTGTGTGTGTGTGTGTGTGTGTGTGTGTGTGTGTGTGTGTGTGTGTGTGTGTGTGTGTGTGTATTACGATAGATTGGTGCCCTGGCTAGGGTTGTTCCTTCCTTGTGCCCTGTGCAACCATGCCTGTGCCACTAGGCATTGGGTTTTTAGACAGACAGTTAGACATAATTATGTCTGTAGCATTAATACAGGGTAGAGAATAACTGATTATTACTTCTATAAAACAATGCTTTTGAGTTGTAGTTGTGGAGATGATCAAAAATATACAGAAATAGTTTTTGTATTGATCCTTTGACCATAAAATTCAATTCAATTTTTTACTTTTTTATTTGGCCATATATTTCTGTGTAGCTTACAATGATGTATGGATAAGACATCTATAAACCTCAGAAAAGTGAACACAGTTCCTACTTAGAAACAGGATAAAAGAATCCTGGTATAAACAATGCAAAGGGTCAACTTTAAACATTGATTACTATGGATGATCTATAACAAAATATGCTAAATCATATAAAATATGTAGACATACCTTCTAATTACTGGTGTCTGTTATTTAGCCAGACTTTCCACAAACTGTTACATAATAGCATCATGATGGCATAACATCAACATGCCATCTTCATAGACAAACAGTGGCAGTAGAATGGGTCATACCACACACCACTCTGATTTTCATTATAACACTTTCAGAGGTTTCGATGACTTAACAATTCATCAACTTTCTACCTGCCTTCCTAAAGAAAAGAATTCTAATGAAAAAATAGTTTGACAATTTTGATTGAGAACTTGACTGGCTTGCACAGAGCCCTGACGGAGCACTGAACTCCATCAGCTATCTTTCACATGAATTAGAATGGCACAAAACCTATGGATATACAGTGGTGTGAAAAAGTGTTTGCCCCCTTCCTGATTTCCTATTTATGGCATGTTTGTCACACTTAAGTGTTTCAACACCAAACTAATTTAAATATTAGTTAAAGACAACGCAAGTAAACACAAAATGCAGTTTTTAAATGAAGGTGCTTATTATTAAGGGAGAAAAAAATCCAAACCTACATGGCCCTGTTTGAAAAAGTGATTGCCCCAATCCTAATAACTGGTTGGGCCACCCTTAGCAGCAAAAACTGCAACCAAGCATTTGCGATAACTTGCAGTGAGTATTTTACAGCATTGTCAAGTCAAGTCAAGTCAGATTTATTTATATAGCGCTTTTTACAATGGAGCATTGTCTCAAAGCAACTTTACAAGTTTAGATTATCTCCTAATAACTACGTCCAATCTCAACTTGAGCAAGCCTAGGGCGACAGTGGCAAGGAAAAACTCCCTAGTTCTAGGAAGAAACCTTGGGAGGACCAAGACTCAAAAAGGGACCCAAAACCTCCTTGGGCGGCGTAGATGATAAATCTAAGAGCGAACTAAAGTCATGGAGTCAAAGTTTGAATAGAATGTGAAGTATGCACATCGACATTAAGTGGCCCAGGTATGATGATAAATCTAAGATGCGAAACTAAAGTCATGGAGTCATGGTCGAATAAAATGTGAATTATGCACAGTGGAGCTCCATCAGATGTACATCATGTGTGGGGCCGTGAACTGCATCGGAAGCACAGCATCGGAGAGAAACACAGAAAATGTAATTAGTTATTGATTAAGAGCACAGTGTTTTATACCAATCACTGATGCCATGCAATCACTGATGCAAGTGTAGCATGAGAACTGGATTCTGGTTCCAGGAAGCATTAGCTATAGCAGCATAGCTAGAAAGCTAGAAAGAGGAGACTGGTAGGAAACACAGCCAAGAGGGGATCACATGAGACATTGGCAACCCCACGAGCGGCAGAAGACAGCAACCCAAACGTCTTCTGATCACCATACAGACTCTTTGACTATGAACCCCCAGCTTGCCCTATTTACCTAAGGCAAGATGCATGAGTCAAGATCACGAGGACCAAAGCCTAGTTCCAGCCAGACCGCCCACCTCGAACACTCCCCGCTAGCGGGACAAGGCAGGCAAGGCCCAGACATGACTCCAGACTGCGCTCCCGTCACGGCCCAACCCGAAAAGGGCTCGTTGCTCCTATCCCCCGGTTTACCATCCACATCTCCCTTCATCGCCCAATCCCGTTCCACTTCTCCAAGGACAAAGGAAAAGTCCGTACGGTAGTAACAGATGGAATTAAAAATAAAAGGAGGGTGAAGATCTTGTCAATCAATAACCCTCATCCTGGAAATATCCCCCTTATAATTCTGTTGTTTCGTTCCCCATCAGCAACAAAGCATGCACAACCTGGTCTAAATCTAGTCAAAAGCCTGCGTAAATAAGTATGTCTTTAGCCTAGACTTAAAACTTTGGAGGGTGTCTGAAATCTCGAACGAAATTGTGAAGTTTATTCCATAGTTGGGGGCCATGCATGAGAAAGCCTTTCCCCCTGCTGTGACTTTTTTAATTCTAGGAACTAAAAGAAGTCCTGCACCCTGCGAACGAAGTAAGATGAGTTGGATTGTAAAACTCTAAGAGGTCACTCCAGATAATGTGGGGCCAGGCCATGTAGAGCTTTTATAAGTTATAAGAAGTATTTTGTAATCAATGCGGCCATTTGACTGGTAACCAGTGCAGTGATGATAGAACAGGAGTGATATGATCAAATTTTCTAGTTCGAGTTAGCACTCGGGCAGCTGCATTCTGAACTAACTGAAGTTTTATTTATAGATTTACCTAGAGCATCCAGTAAAGTAAGGGCGTACGTAATCCAACCTTGAGGTTATATAACGCATGAAACAGATTTTTTTCTGCATCATTGAAAGAGGAGGATATTTCTAAGTTTAAGCGATATTACGTTAATTGAAAGAAAGCAATTCGAGTGATGCATGCTAATGGTGCGCATCAAAGGAGAGATCTGAATCAAATGTGACCCCTAAGTTTTTTTTACAGACGGACTGGGCAATACTGGACAGCCATCTAGATTTAGGATAGATGTAGCTAACCTGTCTCTCACAGCCTTGGGTCCCACTAATAGACACCTCAGTTTTATCTGAGTTAAGTAAGAGAAAAATTAAATAACATCCAATCTTTTTTTGATTTCCTTTTGACAACAGTCCTCGATTTTGTATTTATTTGGTAAGGCTGTCATTAGTTTTGGCTTGATATGTACAGCTGTGTATCCATCTGCCACATAGCAGTGGAAATTTAATGCCCATGTTTACGAATAACTGAAGCCTAGTGGCAGCAGCATGTACAGAGAGAATAAAAGCGGGCCAAGCACTGACCCCTGAGGCACGCCATACTTCACTTTGTTGAGAGCTTAGATCTTAGATTATTTTATATGAACAAACTGGTACCGGTCAGTTAAGTAGGATTTAAACCAAGAAAGACGTGCTGATCCCTTAATAACCTACAGTAATTTTCTAATCTGTTTTAGTAAAACCATCATGATCTATAAGTGTCAAAGCTGCTGCACTTAAATCTAAACAGACAGAAAAAGAAACACCCACATCCCTTATCTGAGGACATTAACAAGTTCCATTTAGTACCCTAAGTATGCTGTTTCAGTACTATGATGGGGGCCTGAAGCCAGACTGAAATGTTTCATAAATTTTCATTCCTTTGGAGGTGACTACAGAGCTGCTGATAGACGGCTTTTTCTAAGATTTTTTTGGACAGAAAATCGGTAGATTTTGAAATTGGTCTATAATTAGATATCACACAAGGGTCAAGATTGGCTTTTTTAACATCAGTGGTTTGATAACGGCAGACTTAAAGGATTCGGGCACATAACCTAAGGTAAGGGATGAATTTAAAATAACTAACACTGGCTCTATAACACTAGGTAATACTTGTTTTTGAGTAAGAACGTGTAGGAAATTGGAATCTAACAAATCATGTTGATGACTTAGGACGAGCTGATCAGTGTGCGGATAGTTCAGTATTAGTAATTGGGGTAAAAAGATTCTAATCTTGATTTAACGGCTAATTGAACAGATGTCTTCAATAGTGCCTGCATCTGAAAGGTTTGCTGAACAGTTTGGGGTGATGTGATGAGCCATTGAGTGCATTTATGCCTAACTGTATTTCTAACTGCTATCATTAATAGAAAGTCCTGAAAATCATTACTGTTTAAAATTACACAGAATGGGAGAGTCACTTTACTGTGGGGTTTTTTGGGTAATTTGGAGACTGTATTAAAGAGAAAATCGTGGATTATTCTTATTTTTCTCTAGATGATTGAAGAGAAGTATGCAGCTTTAGCTTTAGTGAGGGCATGCTTGTACTCTGGCCATGCTGTCCCCTCCAAGCAATCTTAAACACCTCCAATTTTACTTTGTCTCCACTTGCGCTCCTCTAATGCCGTGTTCTTTGCTTTAAGGTACGGGTGTGGTCATTAAGACCATGGTGCTAGCCTTTTTTTCCTAATACGTTTAACCCTGAGCAGGGGCAGTCGTGTCCAGGGTTTGAGCGAAGCACAACATTCTAATTGCTCATTTACACAACTCAAGATGATGATTATCTCCGTAGGTGTATTAAATTTTTAAGTCTGGTAGGTTTTAATAAACGCAGCTGGAGTAAGCAGATGTGATAGTGCGCTTGGTGTGATAACAAGGCAGAAGGATTTTATTTATTAGAGATAGCTCAAATACTAAAAGATAGTGATCTGAAATCGAATCACTTTGCGGGAAAACATCAAGGTTATCTATATTGATACCAAATGTTAATATTAGGATCTAAAGTATGATTACAGCGGTGGGTTGGTCCCATCACATTCTGAGTGATCCCATGGATTCTAAGATGGACTCGAAACAAGCAATTTAGTGGATCCTGCTCATTGTCAAAGTGAATATTTAAATGAAATCACCTACAATTAAAGCCTTAATCTGTTGACAGTAAAGTAAGCAGGAAAGAAATTTATAGCAAATCCCTGAAGAAATTCTGAAATAGGGACCAAGCGGGCGGTAAATAGTGATAAGCTGAAAAGAGTGTGGTTTTGACTTCCATAACGATGGATCAGTCACATAAGAATCAGTATTTTCAAAGAACCGCAGCCTTGTAATGGGATTTAGCTGTAAACACCCTAACTCTTTGTCAAAACATTTGTGGCTATGATGCCCCCCCCCCCGACCATTAGGACGAGGGCGACTAGCATGACTGTATCCAGGAGGTGAGGCTTCATTTAAAGGCTAAATATTCATCAGGTCTAATCCAAGTCTCAGTGAGACAGAGAGCATGTAAGCGTTTATCAGTGATCATTTCATTTACAATCACTGCTTTGGGTTTGTAAAGTGATCTATGTTAGTAAGTCCTAGCTTTAGTCTAATGTTTGTTGTATTTCTTTGGCAGCTATCTGTGTTTTATACTAATGAGGTTATTAAAACAGACTTTTTGAGAGCGTTTACGTTTTAGGGCAGATGTGGGTAAGCAGACAACTCCCAGTTTCAATAATGTGGGTTTCTGGGTGTGACGGTGCATGCGCTACCAGCAGACAGTTGGTAAGCCCGGTCTGTCTGCTGCCCTGACCCCTGCTCTGGATAGTCAGCCCCTAACCAATCGGGCCATAATACTATGGGCAATGTTGCAGGAGATTGAGAGCAGCACCTCCCGAGTGGGATGGACACCCGTCCCATGCTAAAAAAGGCCAGGCTTACCCTCAAAGGCTGTCCAGTTGTCTATATAGCCACGCGTTGTTTTCAGAGCACCACTTGGACAACCAGCAATTCAGCGACCAGATAACCCCTGCTGTAGGCTTGGTCACTCTCGCCGCATTGGGATGGGGCCAGAGGACACTACAGCATCGGACATCGCCTTCGCCACGCTAAAACCACCTCTACAAAATATTAGCCTTAGTAACCTCTGACTGACAAAGGCGTATATCATTAGCCCCCTACATGAACAACTATCCTAGAGAATCTGCGGCTCCTCGAGTTCACTAAGACTCCGTTACAATGTCCGGCACTCTGGCTCCGGGGGATACAGAGAACTCTAGCTGCTGGTGTCCTAAAGGGGGGAGTAGCGTGTCGAAAATAGAGTCACCTATGACACCAGAGCTCTTTCAAAACAGTGCTGCTCAGTGGGTGTTTCCACTGAGGTAGGGCAAACCTGTTGGACACACCCCCAGAACAGGTAAAGAGTGGTGCTCTTGTGGACTATCCTTACGACTACGTCGCCGAACCGTCACCCACTGCCCTGCTGCGAGGACTCTGCCGGGGCTCTAACTTCACCTTTGGCATCCAGATCTGCTAAGCTAGGAGCTGAGCTAGCCTTCTCTAATGTCTGGATGCGCGCCTCTAAAACTACAATCTTCTCCGTCAGACTGGCTACAAGCCTACACCTATCACAAGTAAAATTTACACTAATGGCGGAGGAAAAATAGCTAAACATGCCGCACTCAGCACAGGGAACAAGCACAGCAGAAGCCATGTTAGTACAATTAATGAATTAAAGGTACTTAGCTTCGGGTGGTGTTGTGGGGTGCCGAGTGAAGATATGGTTCAGCTGCAGCCGATGATCTAATGCAATGCTCGATTAAAGCGTTAATACAAATTAAGTCAATGCAAAACATCACAAAAAACTAAGTCTCAGAAAGAAAGTGGGAAAAGTCTGTAAAAAGTTATAAAAACACACACTACTGCAAAAGAAGACGCAACTCTGGTTATTAGCTAATGGCTAACTACTGCAAACACAAGCCCTGTAAAGTTGCTAAACAATGATTAGCGGCAAAAAAAAAAACTATAATCCGCCGGTATGAGACAATAAAATGATTAAGATGTTGTAAAAACCTACTATATATACGATTATATAAGATACAGATGCGATCGGGAATTAAAATATATCAAAGGTAAAAGCTGCTAGCAGCTACGAAACGGCGTCCTGTGTGCAACCGCAGATCAGTCTGGGTTGCCAGATCCTCGCAATTCTCCGCGTCAGTTCTCTCAGCGTTCTCTCAGCGTTCTCAGCGTTGTGGAGGAATTTTGACCACTCATCTTTGCAGAATTGTTGTAATTCAGCCACATTGGAGGGTTCATTTTGCTTTTCTTCAGATATTCAGATGTGGACTCGCTGGTGTGTTTTGGATCATTGTCCCGCTGCAGAACCCAAGTTCGTTTTAGCTTGAGGTCACAAACAGATGGCTGGACATTCTCCTTCTGGATTTTTTAGTAGACAGCAGAATTCATAATTCCATTTATCACAGCAAGTCTTCCAGGTCCTGAAGCAGCAAAACAGCCACCACCATATTTTACTGTTGGTATAATGCTCTTTGTCTGATATGCTGTGTTACTTTCACGCCAGATGTAATGGGGGACACACCTTCCAAAGAGTTCAACTTTTGTCTCGTCAGTCAACAAAATGTTTTCCCAAAAGTTTTGGGGATCATCAAGGTGTGTTCTGGCAAAATTGACATGAGCTTTAATGTTCTTTTTGCTCAGCAGTGGTTTTCGTCTTGGACCTCTGCCATGCAGGCCATTTTTGCCCAGTCTCTTTCTTGTGGTGGAGGCATGAACACTGACCTTAACTGAGGCAAGTGAGGCCTGCAGTTCTTTGGATGTTGTTGTGGGGTCTTTTGTGACCTTTGATGAGTCATTACTGCACTCTTGGGGTAATTTTGGTCGGTCGGCCACTCCTGGGAAGGTTCACCACTGTTCCATGTCTTCGCCATTTGTGGATAATGGCTCTCACTGTGGCTCACTGGAGTCGCAAAGCTTTAGAAATGGCTTTATAACCCTTTCCAGATTGATGGATCTCAATTACTTACTTTCTCGAATCCTGAATTTCTTTGGATCTCGGCATGATGTGTAGGTTTTAAGGATCTTTTGGTGTACTTCACTTTGTCAGGCAGGTCTTCTTTATGTGATGTCCTGATTGAGAACAGGTGTGGCAATAATCAATCCTGGGTGTGGCTAGAGTCAGTGAACTCTGGTGTGACAAACCATAGTTAAGTTGTGTTTTAACAAGTGGGGGGCAATCACTTTCTCACACAGGGCCATGTAGGTTTGGATTTTTTCTCCCTTAGTAATGAACACCTTCATTTAAAAACTGCACTTTGTGTTTACTTGTGTTGTCTTTGAATAAAATTTAATTTGGTTTGATGCTCCGAAATACTTAAGTATGACAAACCTGCAAAAAAATAACAAATCAGGAAGGGGCAAACACTTTTCACACCAATGTATAGTATATTTTAGCTTTCAAAATGCATTATTTAACTGGAATGCATTTAAATAATACACTATTCCTCTGTATAGAATTACATTTGTCAGATTGAAGTTTTGGAATTACACTAGAGTATTGAACAATACATTGAACAATAAACGATACTATATAGCAAGAAATTAGTTGAAATCTGGAAAGCAGGGTATGACTAAATTTACATACTAAATAGCATGATATTATGTACGGGGCACATACACATATCAGCCATAACATTTCACCACTGGCAAGTGAAGTGAATAGCTCTGACAATGTGATGCTCTAGGAAATGTTCTGCTGGGAAACCTTGAGTCATGGGATTCATGTAGATGTAATTTTTGACATGTACTGTACCATCTACCTAAACATTTTGTAGACCAATAAACCTCTTCATGGCGATAGTATTGCTAATGGAAGTGACCTCTTTCAACAGGATAATGTCCCCTGCCACACAGTAAAAAATGTTAGAGAATGACTTGTGTAACACCAGATTTAAATCTGATCGAACATCTGTGGAATGTGCTGGGCAACCAAGTCCATTGTAAACATTAAAGTCATGTAAAATAATGTACAGTGGTGCTTGAACTCTTTAGAATTTGTTATTTTTTTGAATAAATATGTATACAACATTAGCAGATTTTCACAAAAGCCCTATAAGTGATAAATAGAATCCAGTTAAACAAATGAAAAGTATTATACTTTGTTGTTTATATCAGTAATTATTATTATTATTATTATTGTTATTATTGTTACTTTTATTACTATTATTGTTATTATTATTAATAATAACAATAATAGTAATAATAATAACAATAATAACAATAATAATAATAATAATAATAATAATACTACATTACATTTATAGCACTTTTTCAAAGACCCAAAGACACTCACAGTTACATAGAACATGTAACAACTAACACTGGACAGACAGTACAAGTGAAAAAATAAATAACAGAACACATGAACTGCAATGAAAGTGAATCATTAATGACACGAGAAAGACATTAGGATCAGGATATGCCATAAGAATCAGGAAGGAGAGAGGTTGTAGGCAGGAGAAAACAGATATGTTTTAAAGTAATTTTTGAATGTCGATAGTATGTCAGTTGGTTCAAGAGGCGTGGATAAAGTATGGAGAAAGCTCGATCGCCAAAGCTATACAAGTTAGAAGAGTGAGCGGTGAGTGATCTAGTTGCAGAAGATCTTAGAGTGCGAATAGATTTGTAGGGTTGAAGAAGGTCAGATAGATAAGAAGGAGCAAGATTATTGAGGGCTTTGTAAGTGAGTAGAAGGATTTTAAACTGAATGCGAATTTTCATAGGAAGCCAGTGGAGGCTTTGGAGGACCGGCGTAATATGTTGATGTGACTGGGTGCGGGTGAGAAGATGAGCTGCAGAGTTCTGAACCATTTGAAGGTTATAAAATAGAGAAGCACTGATGTCGCCAAGAAGTGGGTTGCAATAGTCTAAGCAGCTAGAAATGAAAGTGTGAATGAGAGTTACAGCAACTTACTAGTAGATATATGGTCAGGTTCTGGGTATGTTGCTGAGGTGAAAGTAGAAGGTTTTTACTAGGAAACGTACATGACAATCTAGTTTCAGGAGGGAATCAAACATGACAACCAGATTTCAGACCACAGGGCAATTGGCAAATGAACCTGTAGGATTGGCAGTTAATTTGAAGGTGAAATTAGGGTCTGGTGTTTTCAATCAATGGGATTTGAGTGGGCACACTGCTTTATTTAAAGAACAACAATCGTTCAGAGTCTGATCTTCAAAACAGGTTTGAAGAAGTTTACCATGGTATGAACAAAAATGCTTTCTGAGGACCTCAGAAAAGATTGTTGATGTTTATAAAGCTGTAAAAGATTGCAAAACCATCTCTAAAGAATTTGGACTCCAATTTATGGTCAAACAGTTTGTGTACTGAGAAAACTGAGAAAAAGTTCAAGACCATTGTTACTCAGTCAACCAACAAAGATCACTCAAAGATCAAGACATGTACTAGTCTAAGATCACAAAGGACCCCAGGGTAACCTCAAACCAACTAAAGTGCTCTCTCACACGGTGTGATGTTAATGTTCATGAGTTCACCATGAGGGGAAACACTGCACAACAATGGTGGGTATGGTAGGTTTGCAAGGAGAACGCCATTGCTCGCCCAAAAAAACACATTGCTGCCCATCACATGGCACATGGACAAACCAGAAGGCTATTGGAATGGCCTTCTCTGGAATGAATAAGGTCAACATAGAGCTTTTTGGGAAATGATAAGTGTTATGCCTGAAGAAAGAAATACACTGCATTCCAGCATAAGAATCTTGTCCCATCTGTCAAACATGGGGGTGGCTTTTGTTGCATCTGAACCAGGACAACTTGCCACCATGGAAGGAACCATGAATTTTTTTATATATATGAATTCAGTCCTAGCAGCCATAACAATAAGATTAAAAAGTATTTATTAACAGACGTTTGTCTCTGGTAAGTTGGAAAAAATGAAAACCATATAAAGTACAGTTTATGGTTTAAAAATATTTTTTTAACAACAAACATACAGTAGCCCCCCTTGCTTCGCAAATGGTATAATCTCCAAAGCCGTGCAGAAGCTGTGCTGAGCTTGCACACACACACACACACTCACTCACTCACTCACTCACTCACATTCACACTCATGCACGTAAGCTAGTGCCGTATAAAGATGCACTATCTGTGATGTGGAGAATCCAGTAAGTGGCTCAGATGAATATTTCTTTACTTTATTGGTAGGCCTATATTAAAGCAAAGGTGCTAGACTAGTACTGTCTGTATGTGTATCAGCTAATCAAAGAATTATGGAAGATATGATAAGATACATGATCAGTTTTCTTAAAAAGTAGCTAATTTAGCTAAATGGACTAATAGATAAATGGACTAAAAGGAGAGCTGCAAGCTGTGTGTATGTTGTATCAAATTACCTGTGTAGGAAATGATATAATATTGATTACAGATTATTAGAATTAGTGTGTCTGATTTGAATCTATCAATCATGAACTTCACTCTTTTCTCATCTGGCTGCCGTAGCAACAATAGGGGCTTAATATTAATATGAGACAAATGCTATAAATTGAAATGGATTCATTAATTTTTCTCTTATTAGATACAAAATGCTCGTTGTTTGTTTGTTTGTTACATTTGCCAGTTGGTTGGCAGCACAAAGGAGGAGCATAGGGGCAGCTGGGGTTGGGGTGCAGGATGGAGAGCAAGAATGAGGCGAGAGAGTTGACAGTAACATTAGTCAAGACCACATAGTTATAATGTCCTTAGGCAGGGATGCATCTCTCTATTGATCTTTACATTTTAATTTGTTTTTATTTATTGGTTTTCCATCATTATATTTTACTTTTAATACAATCACATGTAATACTTTGTAAATTAACTGATGGCTTTGTGGCTGACAGGCTCAGAAGATTTGTTGATTCAGTTGTAGTCACAGTACATCCCCTACCCAAAAAGTCAGAAGATCCTTCACAAAAATGGGTATGATAGTTCAAAATTATGGTAAAATGTACGTGTATTTTTTTGTAAAAAATAATGATTATAATAATAATGATTAATAATAATAATAATAATAATAATAATAATAATAATAATAATAATTTTATTTAAATAATAAAAAAGGAGGGGCTCAGAACCCCTAGAGCTTTAATCCTAGAATCACCCCTGTATTTCAGTAATTTCTAATGGAAAATATCAGAATATCTGTCTGTGATCTGAATTTCAAGAGAACATGGGTCATGCAGCAAGACAACAAACCTAAGAACACAAGTCATTCTACTAAAAATGGTTAAGAAAACTAACATTAATGTTTTGGAACGAACAAGTCAAAGTCATGAACTTGATTCAAAGGAAGTGTAATGGAAGAAGCAAATTTGAAGAAACCCACAAACATCTCTGTCCTTGGGCTTGCACTTAGTTACTGAAGGCAAAGGTTAATATACTTCCACAGTTCCGTCTGTCCTTATATTCAAGGTCTATGCATTGCGTCATGTTTTTTTCCAACTTTTAGAAAAACTCCCATGGCGCCAATATTGTCCCCACCCTTGTCCCCACCCTCAGGTCATCCTGACCTGGCAAGAGTGAAGAAGACCTTTAGCTTAGATTTTAAGTGCAGCATCTGGTTTCTAACTTCTATATATAAATTGTATTCAACTCTTATATAATTAGATTAAATCCAGATGATACTTATTCTCTGTGACCATGAGAAAGTTTTAAACTAGCACTTTAATATCAGAAATATAGTTACTCATCATATGCACTTACAGAATAAAAAGATCACTTTGAATAAATTTGCTTATTAATTATATTACAAATGACTGAGTACTAGACACTAATTATACACATGAACATGTGAAATAACCCAAGTCACTGGAGTACACAGCACACACATGCCCACAATTCGCAAAACTGATAAATCCTTTCAAGGCCAAAGAACATCCTGTAGTGTGCTACTTTGGTCCCAGCTCTCTGCAGGTCATTCATCAGGTCCCTCTGTGTAGTTCTCGAAATTTTGCTCACCATTCTCATGATCATTTTGACCTCCCGGGATGCGATTATCAATGGTCTTGTATGTCTTCCATTTTCTTACAATTGCTCCCACAGTTGATTTATTCACACCAAATTGCTTGCCTCTTCCCAGGCTGGTGCAGGTCTACAATTTTCTTCTTGGTGTTCTCCGACAGTTTTTTGGTCTTGACTGTTTCAGGCTGTGGGCAGGTGTCTTTTATACAGATAACGAGGTCAAGCAGGTGCCATTAATACATTTAATGAGTGGAGGACAGAAAAGCTTCTTAAAGAACAAGTTACATGTCTGTGAGAGCCAGAAATCTGGTGTTCCTATGATGAAAATTACAGACCTCTCTCATCTTTCTAAGTAGGAGAACTTGCACAATCAGTGGCTGACTACATACGTTTTTGCCCCACTGTAAATGACCAAGTGACAATGCAGTTGCATTATGGTGCCTGTAGATTAAGATTCCACATGATGATAAGTAATGATAAGTAAGTTAATGTTCAAAACACTTACATTAACCTACATTTGGCCAAAATCATTAACACAATGCTTGATTTATAATAAAGTGTCATAAAAACTCATGTAATTTAGTGAGTAATGGATTGAAAGTGTAACATGTACTCTGTGTTCTGGAGCAATTCAGATCCTGTTTTGCTTTCGGGTTGGCTCTTATAAACTACCTTTTTTTGGACCCATGAAAACTTATTTGCACTAAGAATACATCACTGTAGATGTAGAAATAAAGAAAAACACGATAAACATAACACAGATCTTCTCTGAGCAAGAACTATTGTGACTCTAAATTACTGAATCACTGTGTACCACTTTGTGACTCATGAATCATGAATCGAATGTCAGCTGCAAAAAGTCGAATGAGTCGACTCATACAAGTTTAAGTAAGTGCACTGACTACCAAGCAACCAACGAGGACCGAGACAATTTTTTCTAGTCAAAATGTGTCAAGAACCGAATTTGACAAGTTCCAAGGTGGTCGAGAACTGAGGTACCACTGTAAAATGTTTTACTTATGACAGACTACTTTGTATGTGGTATGCATCTTAAAAGCAATGTGTAGTATACAACATACTGTATATGAAAGTAAACTGAATCTTAAACTGTTTAAAATCTTACAGGACACCTTGACCTTGACTAATGTTTGTATAATATTAAAAACTCGAGTTGCATTTAAAAACTGTGACAGATTTCTAGCTAATTAACTACCATTTTGTCTGAAGAGATTCGATTCAATAATAACTGTATGGGCAGGAGCTAGAATCCATGTTTCATTAGCATCACATAAAATGACTCCCTGTCCTTAAATCTGCTGAATCCAGCAGTGATTCATCTGAGATTTCCTCTGGCTTAGGTCTACTCACACTAATGAGCTCTTGTTATGCTCTTGTAAGCTGTGTAGAACACTGATGAGAAACTTCTCTGAAAAGAAGTTTAACAGAGAGGTCATATAAGAAATACCAGATAAACTTACCAAAGAAGTGGCAGTGAGAGAAAAAAAGTCGACTTGCTGAAAGTACATTCTGTACTAGACATTCAGTGAGCTTGATAATAGAATAACTAAGCTGCTAGCACATTTGTTCAAAATACAGGTGATAGACATAAAATGGGAGGATAGACAGGATAGATGAACAGAAGACTTAGTTTTGTTTGTAGTGTTATATATTTGTCTTGCTAAGATGGATACATCTAATCTAAATCTAGTCCTGCCTTGAACCAGGGTCACAGAAGAGGTGGGTCAGAAGGCAAGAAGTTCTTTGTCCAAACTGCCCTTATTCTCTAGCCTGTCAATCAGTATTTCATGGTCAGTAGTGTTAAACGATGCACTGTCTACTATTGCTCTAGTTCCAATGCTTGTTTGCCTATTTTGACAGTGGACAGGGGTTAGCATGGTTTGTACTCTGACACACTGAAAATTTCTGTTTCTCATGCCAAGTAGTCCTCAGATCACACTAGATGAGGTAGCATTCTTGCCCTCGCACATTTATGAGCCTGGGGCACCCTGTCACTGGTTCATGATTTGTCCCTCCTTGGATCACTGTCAGTAGGTAGCACTGCTGAACAGGAGCTCCCCATATGCATTGTCATTTTTGACATTGTCTGGCATTAATGATCTGGTCCTTGTCAAAGTTGCTCAGGTCTTTATATTTGCCCATTTATTTGACATCCAACATGTCAAAACGATAATAAACTGTCCACATGCAATCTATTACTGTACTGTATATCCCAGACATTAATACATGTAGTTGTGAAACGCTGACGAACGTTATTCATATATTGATCGATAAGTGGTCATAATGGTTTAGCTCATTGCTGTATATTTTCATTTGTAATGAGTCTTAACAGAGAGACAACACTTTTATTTATATTTAAAAATAGTAATAATAAAAAAAATGTTTTAAAAATGCAGTTCGTTTTGCGTGTAGGTGACAGTGCTTGATGCATGATGTTAAAAGATGATCAGTGATATTAAGCTTGTGAAGGGTCTCATAATTTGGCCAGTTTTATATTTATTTAATTATTTATTTGTTTGTTTATGTATTTAATTATTCAGTAGTTTACTTTTCATTTGGAAGCACTACAAAGGAACGTAAATAATATCCCTACACAATCGATAATGTTGTCAGGGTGGTGACACCTATCCTGCATGGTCGCCTCATAGGAAATCATGTATTGTCTGTTGTATTCCCCATGTTGTCTTTCTTCTTGCTCCTTGATTGTAGTTCAGTGCACTCAGTTTGGTTATTGCCTGCAGTTCTATTAGCTTTAGTGTTAGCTCTATGGATTTCAGAAGGTTCCCGAAGAATAATGATCTTCCTTATGAAAATAAATATTTTGTATTTGAGTGCATGCATTGCTTGTGTGTACTTTTAAGTCAAGTGCACTGATGTGAGATAAAATGGGCCAGGGCTTTAACCAGACAGAAGTACAAAGTACATGCCATTTTTCTTTTTTTTCATTCACGTATTAGCTTATGTTTTTCAGTGTTCTGCTCACACTTTTCAGGTTTAACTTTTCAACTCTATGTCTGTCTTCGTCAGCTCTCTTTTCTCAGTATTTATGCTAAAGTTGCATCAGCCCCAAAAATATGCTTTCTCTTATTTCAAATGTGTTTTACTGCCTTTTGTAACTTATCTCTTAACTTCTTCTCAAAGTAGTTGTTTTTCAGTTTTCAGTTTAACAAACTTCTCTCTTGCAGTTTCTTAGTTTAATCTTATCAGTTTCTTGCTCATATTTCACTCGCCTCACAGCAAGAAGGTCCTGGGTTCAATCCCAGGTGGAGCGGTCTGGGTCTGCGCCGTGTTCGCGTGGGTTTACTTCGGGTACAGTCTCCTCTCACAGTCCAAAGACATTCGTGTTAGGTTACTTGGTGTCTCCAAAGTGCCCCTAGTATTTGAGTGTGTGTATGAGTTTGTGAGCCCTATGATGGACTGGCACCCTGTCTAGCCTTGCACCCTATGCTGTCGGCTAGGCACTGGCTCTCCCACCCCTGTCCAGGTTCTAGCAGATAAGAAAGTGAATGAATGTGAATGTAAGATTCTCATACACCCACATACAGACATGCAATACCTTTGCACAGCACACTGCTGCCCCTCCACAAAAGTGCAGCAATGAACAATCATTGTTCAAGCTTATGCATCTTGCCATCAGGTAGAGGAATTCTGAAGGCTGATTAGTGCTATGTCCACACGTACACGGGTATTTTCTAAAACGGCGGTTTTCAAATTCGTTTATAAAAAACATCCCGTCCACACAAGCACTGTTTAAATAACAAACTTCGTCCACATGAAAACGCAAAAACGCACACAGTCACTGTCAAGAGCAATGCCAAACCAGCAGTCCTATATGCCAGCGAAGCAGCTCACTCAACGACAACAGTGACGTCCTATGCATACGAACATTTTCTCGCCATTCATCTTCATCAACCACTTCGTTTTGAAAGTTGTCCACCAACGAGAGGTCCGACTGGCGACGCTGGGGGCGGGAACTGCTTCATGGGTGTGATAGATATAGTAGTCACGTATGTAGCGCATTCTGATGCCTCTGTTCTTCAGTGTAATGAAAAAGTAATAATTGTAAATGTATTTGTAGATTTGTAACAAGTTCGGTCAGCAGTGTTACAGCTGGCACTATTTTGGCTATGTCCGCTATTGCACAAAATCGCCTCATGTAAACCAAAGGAGATAACGCCGCACAATGGACGTTACAAGCAAGAAATTCAGTTTTCCCAGTCCACACATCAACGCTGAAACGGAGTTTCTGAAAATCTTCACCCTGGAAGGAGTTTTGCAAAAAGTCCGTTTTCAGTGACCTAAAACGCCGTTTTCGTGTGGACGAAACTTCAAAAGGCATAGAAAAAGCTACGTTTTTAAAAATACCCGGGTTCGTGTGGACAGGGCATAGGATTAAAGGAAACTGAGTTTACAGTTTACAGTGTAGCCTGCACTACACCGATCTGCCACCCAAGCTGATCAGAGGAGACAGTGCAGTGCTGGCTTGTTCAGAGCACTTCAACCATCCTCAACTAGACAAGATAGGTTCTGCAGGATTGAGCTGTGCCTTTGCTGGTGAGAGGCAGTACTGCAGGGTTAGGCTGAGTAGTATATAAATTTAGCTTAGCCTTCCTGTATGTGTGTTAGCCTATAGTCCATTTTAGCATGTTGCGTGTGGTTATGTTTCACTGTATGTCCGTCCACCACTGTTAATAAAACTGGCATGCTTGCACTTATGTCTGTCTCCTTGTCCTCCTTCACCAAGCATGTGCATTACAAAATTGTCGGCAAGTGTAGTGTATTTTGCAATGTTTATGCTAGGGGTGTTAAAGCATTTAAGAGCACATTATATCAAATGTCAAGTCGTCAAGTCATATTTATTTATATAGCGCTTTTTGCAATGGAGCATTGTCTCAAAGCAACTTTACAAGTTTAGATTATCTCCTAAGAACTACGTCCAATCCCAAATTGAGCAAGCCTAGGGCGACAGAGGCAAGGAAAAACTCCCTGAGTGTTATAGGATTAAACCTTGGGAGGACCAAGACTCAAAAAGGGACCCAACCTCCTTGGGCGGCGTAGATGATAAATCTAAGAACGAAACTAAAGTCATGGAGTCATAGTTCGAATAAAATGTGAAATATGCACATCGGCATTAAGTGGCCGGGTATGATGGGGCTGGAGCTGATGACGGAAGCAGCTTGAGTGAAGCTGCAGCAGATGAACATCATGTGTGGGGCTGGAACTGGTAACACAGCTCGGCAAGAAAACAGAAATGTAATTAGTTATTGATTAAGAGCACAGTGTCTATTAACAATCACTGATGCCATGTGTAGCATGAGACCCCGGCAGCATTAGCTATAGCAGCATAGCTAGTAAGAGGAGAACTGGTAGGTAACACAGCCAAGAGGGATCACATGAGACATCGGCAACCCCACGGAAGGCAGAAGACAGCAACCCAACGTCTCTGATCACATAAGACTCTTTGACTATGAACCCCCAGCTCTGCCCTTAGTCTAAGGCAAGGATGCACGAGTCAAGATCACGAGGACCGAAACCCAGACCGCCCACCCTACACTCCTGGCTAACGGACAAGGCAGGCAGGCCAGACATGACTCCAGACTCCGGCCCCAGTGACCCAAGCCATGCCTCCCGGTCTAAATCTAGTCAAAAGCCTGCGCAAATAGGTATGTCTTTAGCCTAGACTTAAAACTTTGGAGAGTGTCTGAGTCTTGAACAAAAGTGAGAAGTTTATTCCATAGTTGGGGGGCCATGTATGAGAAAGCCTTTCCCCCTGCTGTGTCTGTACTTTCTGTCACCTCAGCATCACAGCTCTTTTCTTCTATGTCTTATGTTTTGTCTTTTTTTTCAAACTCACATCTCTTGTTGGCTTATTAGCTTGTGTTTAAACCGTAGATAGGACTAAACTGAAACAAAAAAATAACAAATGACAACATTCCATGAGAACAACAATGCTTAGATGAAATCATCTGTGATAAGTGCACACTGTTTTGTAATCAAGTTTGCATTTTCATTACTAACAAGCTGACATGGAAATACTGACAGATACACAGTAAGTGTAACTTTGTTCAATTTACCCCAAGAAAACAGTGACGTAGAGCAACTTTTCATTAGTTGAAATGGCATATTATAACATCAGTGCTGAAAGCACAGAGAATTTAGGCAATGCAGATTTGCTTATGGTTCAAATCTGCAGAACAAATTACTCAGACCAAATTACCAGACAATTTACTAGTCAGTGTATTGGTAAAGTCACTGAGATGCAGCTCAGCCCACTCAGGTCACTCATTTACATGACAAGCACCAAGACAGTAGGTTATACACCACTATCAGAGGCAATTGACAACATGCAGTTAAAGCAGGTATTTGGCACAATGCACACTTCACATAAAATGCACATAAACACATAGACACACAACACTCATCAGTTCAACTGTTGAACCTGTGGAGGACAGGTTTGCCATTCAGATAGTCTCTCTAGGAACAGTGGTAGCTTATTTGGTTTTTAGCATGTAAGTGGGGTGAACTACTTGGGTTTGGACACAGGTAAAAAAAAAGTGGTTAAATATTGTTTCCTTTCAATTCCCTTCTTTAGTCTAATCAGTGCTTATATTTAACAGTGACTTTGCTTTATAAATATTGTATCAATAATAAAAATGTGGTTTTACTTGTTTATTACAGAGAAAACTGTATGTTTGCATTAATTGTGTTCCCCCTGTTGGACAGCTTAAAAATTCTATGAAGGGTGAATGGGAATGTCCATTATGTTTGTTTGTTAAGCTCAGTGCTTGTGAGGTCATTTGTGGACTTACATATAAGAGTTGCGTGGGAATGAACAGATATAATAAGCTTTTAGGTCAAACACATTTCCCCCGCACATCAGTGGCCTACTTCCAGAGATGAACACTAACAATTTCAGCCTGGAGGCATACCACGTTTCCCATAAATGTCCAGAAATTGTATGTTTCCTTGTTTTTGAGTGGGAGCATTCAACCCAAGAACTAGACATTTAATAAAGTGTGTGGTGTTCAGAATGAGCACTGCACTTGTATCTTGGACATGCACTAATGCATCACTGATGTGTTCAAAAATGGACTGTTTGTCTTTGTGTTTTCTGTGTGCTTTCATTTCAGAGCAGATTGTAATAACTGTGAGCTATGGCACTTAAAGTCAAAGGGTGGTTGATGGTGATGTCAATATTACTTAAATGAAAAGAGGTTCTTCATGAAGTATTCAAAGTTAAATCAACCTTTGCGGGGAGCATGACATGACATTTCAAATATGACAGATATGTCTGCAAATTTGAATGCATGAATTTCAAAAGATATTGAGAAAAAAGAAAAATAACATATAGTTGTGTAACAATACCAGCTATGTGGAGCCGAAGCAACAAGCAGGACTGGGGTGTAGGCACAAGTAAATTTTATTAAACAAACATAAAATCTGTAGGAGGAAAAAAAAACGGAAAAAAAACCTACAGCACACAAGAACACAGACACACATAGCAAATACTCAGACAATGTTAATATAAATATACACATATATATACAGTCGTATGAAAAAGTTTGGGCACCCCTGATAATTTTCATGATTTTAATTTATAAATCATTGGTTGTTCAGATCAGCAACTTGAGTTAAATATATCATATAGCAGATGAACACAGTGATATTTGAGAAGTGAAATGAAGTTTATAGGATTTACAGAAAGTGTGCAGTAATTATTCAAACAAAATTAGGCAGGTTCATAAATTTGGGCACCACAACAGAAAAATTACATCAAAATTTAGTAGATCCTCCTTTCTGGTTTTGAAGGTGCTTTGGACCATTCTTCTTTTAGAAAACATCTCCAGTTCAGTCAGGTTTTGATGGTTTTCCGAGCATGGACAGCCCACATTTCAGTAATATTCCTGTCTGGGGACTGAGATGGCCTTCTAGAACGTTGTAAATGGTTCCGGCCTCTGCATGAATTCCTTAGTAGATTTTTGAGCATGTGGGGTTTTGGGGTCGTTGGCCTTGGTGCAACTTTGTCACTGGTTCTTGAAAACATTGTTCTCAAGAATCTGGAAGATATTAACTGGAAATCCATGCGACCCTCAACATTAAAAAGATTCCTAGTACCTGCACTGGCCACACAGTCCCACAGCATGATGGAACACGCCACCAAATTTACTGTGGGTAGCAAAAGTGTTTGTCTTGGGATGCAAGTGTTCTTTTTCCGGCTCCTTGTTATGTCCAAATAACTCAATTTTAGTTTCATCAGTACACAGCACGTTATTCCAAAATGAAGCTGGAATTGTCCAAATGTGCTGTAGCACCACCTCAAGTGACTCTGTTTGGTGGCGTGTCTGCAGAAAAGGCTTCTTCTGCATTTACTCTCCCATACAGGCCTCTCCTTGTGCAAAGTGCGCTGGATAGTTAACGATGAAACGTGGGACACCATCTGAAGAAAGATGAGGTTGGAAGGCCTTTGGAAGGTGGTCTGTGGCTTGCCTATGACTGTTCTCACCAGCCTTCGCCTCTGCCTATCTGGGAAGATTTTTCTTGGTCTTGCCACTTCGGGGGAGTTACTTAAACTAGAACTGTGGCCTGTGGTCTTCACATTTTGCCCTCACTATGTCCACACAGTGGAAACTGACAGCTGAAATCTCTGAGCGAGCTTTTCCCTTTCCCCCTGAACCATGATGTGAACAACCCTTTTGTTTTCAGGCCATTTGAGAGTTGTTTTTGAGGCCTCCCATGTTTGCCACTCTTCAGAGATGATGCAAAAGAGGAGAAAAACTTCCAATTGGGCAACCTTAACACTTTCTCATAGTTGGATTCACTTGTGTATGTAGATCAAGGGTCAATTGAGCTTACAAAACCAAATTTTGTGTTCCAATAATTAGTGCTAAAGGTATTCACCACTTTCTGTAAACCCTAAAAACTTCATTTCACTTCTCAAATATAACGGTGTTTTATATGTCTATATGATATATTTACCTGAAATTGCTGAGCTGAGACAACTAATGATTTTATAAAGAAAAATCATGATTTTTTCTGAATTATCCAGGGGTGCCCACCTTTTTCATACGAGCTGTATATATATATATATATAGATATATATATATTTATATATATACATACATGAAATTATCAGGGGTGCCCAAATTTTTCCTACGAATGTAATATAAATAATATATCTCCATATATATACATACATACATAATATATATATATGCTCAAAAAAATAAAGGGAACACTTAAACAACACAATATAACTCCAAGTGTTCCCAACACATTTTTTCTTGCTTCGATCTCCGAAACAAGAACTTCAACATTTATATAGCTATATAAATGTTGAAGTTCTTGTTGCGGAGATCGAGGCAAGAGAAAATGTGTTGTTGCCTCGGTAGTGCCATCACCAACGAACGCAAGTTTGTTGAGTGGCGACATGTAGTGTTAATTCAAGAAGCCGCACTGTTGCAGAATAAAAAACGTGGTCAGATCTAAAAATTGATGCAAAGAAAAGAATTGTTTTGCACAGGCAGAGTCTAGCTGTAACTGTTAGAGTAAAGCCCATACCTTCATCCTCAATTCTTGCGAAAATGGCTTCAATAAATTTGAAACCCCTCTTATTCGCATGGTGAGCCTGGTACAAGAAAAGCAGGTAAATATGTGTGTGTGTGTGTGTGTGTGTGTGTGTGTGTGTGTGTGTATATATATATATATATATATATATATATATATATATATATATAGAAATTATCCCTTTTATTTCTTATAACTCATTTGTCAGCATTCCAATTGCTGTCATTAATTTGCACTTGTAAACCAACATCTGCGAGAACAGAACTTCCACAGAAGGCGTGTGGGAATATGAAACAGTGGCATTTAAATCTATCATTAGACTTAGTCTTTATTTCAAATGTCTATTATTAAAATAAATAATTTTAGACATTTGAAATAAAGACACAAAACTCAGACTGTACTCTGAGATGGTTTAATGATGGATTTAAATGCCAATGTTTTATATTCCCGTGCGCCTTAAGCAGACATTGTGTTTACACAGATGCTGGGTTGCAAATGCAAATGAATACAATTACAGCAATTGAAATGCTGGCAAATGGGCTAAGAGAAATAAAAGAGATAATGTCTGAAATTTCAACAACATTAAATTAACTTTACATTGGAGTTCAATTATTCACAACTGACGTCTAATGTGGTCACAAGTATCTGTTTGAAGCAATTAATGTCAATACATAAAACAGGCTAATGAACTGGTATACTCAATTCATTCACTAAACACATCAAACAAAAGAATGCTTAGGTATGAATGATTTTTTTGACTGAGTGGCCCATAATGGAGCTTAATTTGGTATGAAAGTGATACTCTTGAGGATGCTTTGCTCATTTAGCTGAAATTCTAAATTTACCACTGATTGTTGCCAAAAATTCCCGCTCTCTCCCAAATGTACTCATGGCTGTACACACGGCTCAAAGCTGGCATTAGATCTACGGCAACTATTTCTTCATAAATCACGGTTTCTGTACGAGATGTGCGTACGTACATTTCAGACGCATTTTTGTGGTACACACTGTTTATAAAATGAGGCCCCAGGACCAGATTTTCTATGGGGCTTTAAAAAAAAGCAATTGATGCCATGCCCCCCCTCATTTTTTTTGTAGGAGAGGTATAGACAGGTGATGAGCATGTGTGTGGGCGTTTCCAACACAAATTGCTTGGATTTCGGCCCCAAAAGAGTTAAATCTTTCTTCTCATTATACCAGATTATCATTTCTTCTCATCAAAGAGTCATAAAATGTCATTTGGCAAACTCGAAAGCAGGCTGTTGTTATGCCCTTTTAGGAGTAGATTCATCTACTTGGCTTTTCCATATAGTTCTCTAATTTGATGGTAGTACTGCTGAGGTGATTGTCAGGCTGGCAGTCCCCCTATCTCTGCAGTAGACGGCTGGAGCTTTGTTAAAAATGCCTGTTGGATCCTTTTTTTGGGTCTAGGAAGACCTTAATGGCTTGATTTTGTCTTGACAACCAAGAAAAAAATGTGGGACCTGATATACACTAGAATGCCACCTGAATGGCATACATCAGTGGTTCTCAAACTCATACGAGTACCACTGGTGGTAATTGAAGGAGCATAAATTGCTACACCAGATGACCTTGGAAAATATACTTAATAATTATATAATAATTAAGGAATTATTTAGTTCTTAAAAATCTAAAATTGTCATGTGCAAATTATGTTTCAGACTTTTCATAATTTTGTTTTAATAAAACTAATTTGTGTTTTGTGTTACCACGTGGGCTATGCATATGCCCATATTTAATTATGTCTACGTCGTGTTAACGGTTTCCCATATTTAAAATTTTATGAGACGTTATCAGTAAGCCTTTTGTCCAAAAACAATAGTTAAAAATGAATGGTTTGAATAAATTAACTATTATATCATGGCTGAATGTTGTATTATTATATCAGATGCCAGGAGCAGTCAACTCAAACTGATAAATCAAACACACCTGTTGAAGATAAAGTTAATAAATCATTGCCCTTGCATCAGTCGATGCTATTGTAGACATAGGAAGCACAGCTAGTTGCAGAAAAAGCTATGAAAAAGCACTACAAGATGGTATGATGCAAGGTTAAGTTTGATATTCACATATAGTGGAACAGAGGAAGAACCAAAGACCACAATGGGCTGTGTGCTGTAAAGTTCTCAGTAATAAGAACATGAAACCAACACATCTAAGAAGGCATGTGACCACTAAAAATACAAAGGATAAATATGTGGTCTCGGTTAAATATGTCTACTCTGTACAAGTGTGTGTGTGGTGTATGTTTCTGCGATAAGACTCATATGTGGTACTTAGAGGTTTTGGCTTGATGATGGGTGGTACTTGGTCTAAAAAGTTTGAGAACCACTGCCATACACAAATGCCCTTGGCATTTTCTTGAGTCCTTTGTCTGCACCGGTTTCTTGGAAACATCCCTCCCTCCACTTTAAAGAGTCCATTAATACTAAGAAAGAAGATATCATGACCGGCTTTTACTTTCATGACCTAATATTCTCTCAAAACTCTCTTTCTGTCTTATGAATAGGTCATTACAAAGTAATAGCTATCAGACTTTAATAGTTGGCTCCTAGAGATAAATGGCAGAATATTGCATTACTCATCCCTGTTTTTCACAGATGAAAGACTTTGGTAAATTGACACATTACATGCTTTCAAACCTAACTCTGTCTCATTTGACACAATTTCACCTAAAGCATGCATGCTGTAACACATCAAGATGACCTCCTCGACTTTAAGGGCCAGATTAAAAATTAATTAAAAATTAAAATTAAAAAATGTATGCAGTGTTCCTTATATTTCCTTTGACTTTTATTTAATTGAAGACAGTATGAACACAAGATATTTCATGTTTTGTCAGGTCAATTTCATTCAATTCGTTAATTAACATCCATTACTTAATTTCAGACCTGCAACACATTCCAAAAAAGTTGGGACAGGGATAAATTAGGGCTAATTATGAGGTAAAAACAAAACAAAACAAAAAAGATAAAAATAAATAAATAATGTGATTTCAAACAGGTAATGTCAACAGGTGATTATAATCATGATTTGGTACAAAAGCAGTATCCCTGAAAGGCTGAGTAGAGATCGGCAGATAATCTCCAATTTATTAGCAAATGTATATGAAAATTATTGAAATGTTTTAAAATAATGTTCCTCAAAAAAAGACTGGAAGGGATTTACATATTTCAGTACTAACTTTTCATTTAGCTTGTTTTGCATTGTCTTGTTGAAAAATGCATTCGCGTCCCTGGAAAAGATTTTTTGAGTCATCTTAAAGGCAGCATATGTAAAATCACAGTGTACTTTGCTGCATTAATGCTGCCTTCACAGAAGTGTAAATAGCCTTTACCAGAGCACTGACAGCAACACCATAAAATGTCAAAGCCTAGCTTTCGGACTTGTTGCTTATAATAGTCTGGATGGTCCTTATCGTCTTTGGTTTTAGATCTGTAATACTGATTGGTCTGAACGCAATACTTGTTTCCACTATGTGATGGTTCATCCCAGACCATCCCAGCTCCGAGCCCAGAGAAGTCGATGCTGCTTTTTCTGATTTGGGGTTGTACAATACTGTATAATTTCAGAGTTACCCAATGAACCACACCTCTAGTTGGTTTTGCCCAAATATGGTCTAGCCCATTACCCAATCTCTTGATAATCTCAAAATGCATTTCCACTCCATTGAGAGATAAGGGCAGCAGACAAGACAGCTCCTCTGTTCAGTGCATCTATGTTGATGTCTTGCTGTTACAAGCAGACAGAAGACTTCTATGGTGAACCTGACATAGAAATGAGCTAAACACCCATCCATCCAATATCCTTTCCAGTGCCTTGACTGGCCGACAGGGACCTTTGTGGAAGGAGGGGGAGATGATCCCTCGTCTGCTCATAATACCTTTAATCAGCAAAACTACAAGAAAATTCAAGATATTTTTCATGTGAGGACCATCATATGAAGGATAAATCCAAATCATAAGATCATAAGACTGATGACTTTTCACAGTGTGGATGAAAAAAAGCATATTTGACCATATACTCCTCTTTCAATAATTAATTTTATAAGCAATCTGAGCAGTAGAGCACTGGTCTGAGTTTCAGTTCCCCTGTCACAATAATATGCAACTACACTGTAGCTGATGGCTGATGGTACAGTATATATGAGTATACAAACTAAATCTTACTTTTTGTAAGGATGATTTATTTATATTATGCTTTTGCTAATTGAACATTGTATCAAAGCAGATTTACAGAGATCCAGAGACCAATATATACTGCTCAAAAAAATAAAGGGAACACTTAAACAGCACAATGTAACTCTAAGTGTTCCCTTTATTTTTTTGAGCAGTATACAGTATACAGTATATATATATATATATATA